>LTAE01000458.1:61517-73923 GCA_001647135.1 Pontederia paniculata | reverse complement strand
ATGGTAGCTCACATGGAGTGAGATGTTGATGATGATGATGATGATATGACGGTAGCTCTCCCTCATGAGGGCGAGCAATAGCTCGCGAGGTCGAGGTGATCTGCCTATGCGTTGATGACGATAGTTCATACCCGTGGCGGGTGACGGCCTACGCGATCGAGGAAACTAATCGTGGTGACGGTGTGATGCCCTCGTGGGGGCGAGCGACGGCTCGCGGGATCGAGGTGGTCATCAGCCGTGGCGGGATGGATATGTGATCGCGGATGGCGAGGTGTCATGACACTTAGATCAGCTCATACATAGCATGCTTTAACTCCTGCACTGATTGCAAGTATTTTATTATATGACGCTATGTATGATATACTTTTGATCGTGTTTTTCGATGGTTTTATTTTCGATTGGTTTAAATATTTTATGGATCCATTTATTTCACTCACCGAGTCATATATGTTCACCCCTCTTATTATTATTGTTTTGTAGGTGAGGAGGAGGAGATACTCCTCGAGGATTGAGGCTTTAGACCCTTTGCATGCTCACCGAGCTTAAAAAGGGAAAAATAATTAGGATTGTGTGTATATGAGAGTTTGGAGAGTTTTAGATTACATATACTTGTCCATTCTTGTCATATCCATAGAGTTTTGCTTATTTGTAGGATCATTGTACCCGTTTATATGTTATCGTTGTTGTCGGAGTATTGTGAACTCCTTGTTGGGGCATCTGGACCTACTTTTATTCATTTTAATTCTATTTCGTTTATATGATTCGGGTTTGGCCCATATTACCTGTTTGTATATGTCGCATGGACTAATTTTTAGCAAAGGTCATGCCGAAATTTTTGGAAAATCTTAGAGTTAGAATTATTTCTAACTGTTGTGTCTTGAGTTTGAATTTGAATTAGCGAAAGGTCGAAACACCCCTTGCCGAGCTCCAGGCGTCGGGTTTAAGGCGTGACAAGCCATCAATCAAGATAATTATATATACATAAAAATGCCATCAGACTTCAAGACAAGAATTAAAATGTAAGGTAGGCATCAAACAAGATAATCATATATTGATAAGAAAAAAAATTATACCAGACTTCAAATTAAGAATAAAAATTCCAAAAACTAAATATGGCAAGGGACAAAAATAAGATTCCTATAAGAAAGGATAATCATATAGAGGCAAAAACTAAATCAAAGGGTTAACACGCAAAGATTCTCATTGTTTCACTTTTATCATTCATATTTGATTTCATGTTAATATTATACATACATCATATATGTGGTCCATCAAATTTCATAAAAGTTAACATCTTTGCACACGTAGATACCATAAAAATATATATAAAAAATTAGGTATATAAAATGAAAAGAAGCAAACTTTTGTCAGCCGATAGGAGAAGTTGCTTGTTGCTATCCAAGGTTGGGGTTGCGAGTAAATGTAAGCTCTAGATATCAATCGGTGAGGCCCCTGCAAGAGCCCTAGAGGAAACACATGAGAGAAATTGAAGTCCACAAAGGAGAGAAAAAGATAGAGCGAGATAGAGAGAACGAACCTCACCTGAGGGAGGAGAGATCGCCACACCAACAACCTAAGGCATGAGTTGTCGCTGCTGGTTAATTGCAACCTTGCCAAGGAACGGAGGTCATCCATCACCGTGCGAGAGAGAGAGAGAGAGAGAGAGAGAGAGAGAGAGAGAGACTCACCAGGGAGCCATCGAGATCGCCCATCAGCTACCTAGGGCATGGAGGAGGTAACAAGTTAGGGAAAGATGAAAAGCAAGGGGTATGTTGTAGGGGAGAAAGAGAGTCACCGTGGAGCTATCGAGATCGCCCACCAGCGACCTAGGGCACGGAGGAGGGAACAAGTTAGGGGAATGAAAAGAAAGGGGTACGCCAGATAGGAGAGAGAGAGTGAATATTGAGAGTAGATAGGAGAGAGAGAGTGAATATTGAGAGTGCATCTTACCGAAGCTGTAGTAAAGAACCAGAGGTGTAGAAGACACCTTTTTACTTCAGCAAATGGAAGAGCACCAAGAGCACGAAGGTTTTTTCTTCTCCCATTCAACATTTGTTTGCTGCCATGTCAATGATTTGTTTCGTTGATATGGCGTCCAACATATTAATTTGAAACTGGTAAACTAGTGTTAATAGGTAAAGGGACTTACGTCAAAAATATTATAAATTTGGGGGATTATTTTGTTATACAGTAAAATTGAGAGATCAAAGTGGGAAGAGGGCAAACTTAGGGGACTACGAAAGAAAATTACTTAATTCTCAAAAGCAAGAAGTTTATTCTCGTTCTTCTTTTTTTATTTTTTTGTTAATACTTAAAATAAAAACATATTTAAGTAAAAAAAACTAACAAAATTATTATATTGTCATTAATATTTAGTGATGATATTCAAAAAATATATACCAATTAAGATCATCTCATTATTATTGTTTAATATTTTTATTGTTTAATCTTTTTAGTTTTCATTTAGCATTATGTCATTGTATTCATTGTATATTATGTTAATTTATTTAAATATTTTACAAATATTAATAATTTATATTTTTATTATTATTAATGATTATTCTGATACCTTTTATTTTTTATTCTTTCAAACTTTACTAAGAACTTTTTAATCCCAGCAAACAAGCGTACGATCCGTGAAGAAGATTTTTTTACCCATTTCGATCTAATTTGAACAGGACAGAACACAATTTCTTAATATTTCTATACCCCCATTTAAACCTATGATATTCGAGATTAGTAATATTTAACTTGTCTCGAGTGCATAGTGAATGAGGATAATCTTAATTGAAAAGAGTATTTTTAGAAATCGAACCTTATTATTAACTTCCAAAACGTGCAATAGAAAACAACTTGACATATCGTGAATGTTCATTGATAAAAATCACACGTGATGGCCAAAGTTTATAATAAAACAACTTCCAAAACGTGAATAATTTTCGTGTATAGTCCTTCAACTTTGCTCATATTCCACTTTGGTCCCCGAATTTTAGTTTGTAACAAATTGATCTCTTAACTTTGCAACTTGCTCGTCGAAAGTCCCTTCACCTATGATAGCAAATTTTTTCGGTTTTCACTCCACGTGATAAAACCACGTAAATAAAAAATAAATAATAAAAAATAAAAAATAAAAATATTGACGTGAAATTTAAATATTTTTTAAATAGTCCCTTAACTTTACTCGGTTCCCATTTTGGTCCCCTAACTTTAAATTATAACCAAATGGTCCCCTAATTTTAGTTTGTAGCTAAATGATCTCCCAACTTTATAATACATTCACCGAAGGTCCCTTTTTATCAAATTTGGTTTATTATTTTTTTGTCATATTAATATTTCTTGTGTGTATGTTGTTGTATGTATATGTGAGAATAACATGAACATATAGAATATTTTAGTTTTCATCTCATGCAAAAGTAAATGATTTTTATAAATTTCATCAAAAAAGGAAGGTCACATCCATCAGATTTTTGGAGGAAGATGCACGTACTGGTGATATTTGATGGTGGTCGATGTATATTTTTTGAATAGAAATTATAAAAGCCACTCTTGTAGGATATGAAAAGTAATAATATTTATCATGTTGACGTATTCTCACGAATACATATAATATGTAGATGTAATAAATATTAATTTTCATATTCTCACATGGACAAAAAATTGATAAATCATTATAAAAAATTGTAAAGAAGATAAAAAGAGGTTCAGAAAATTAATTCTAATGTAAGGAAGATATAAAAATAATAATTTATCAAATTTTTGTTCATATGAGAATATGAAATTTAATATTTCTTACATCTACATATTATATGTATTCGTGAGAATACATCAACACGATAATCTCCTACAAGAGTGGTTTTTATAATTTTTATTCAAAAAATGGATATCGACCGCCATCAAATTTCACTAGTATGTGCATCTTCCTCCCAAACTCTCTCTGATGGCTGCTGACCTTCCTTTTTTGATGAAATTTATAAAAATCATTTACTTTTGCATGAGATGAAAACTAAAATATTCTATATGTTCATGTTATTCTCACATATACATACAACAACATACACACAAGAAATATTAATGTTCGCATTTTCACGTGGACAAAAAAATGATAAACCAAATTTGATAAAAAGAGACCTTCGGTGAACATATTATAAAGTTGAGGGACTATTTAGTTTCAAACTAAATTTAAGGGACCGTTTGGTTACAATGTAAAGTTAGGGGACCAAAATAGGAATCGAGTAAAGTTAAGAGACTATTCAAAAAATATTTAAATTCTATATCAATATTTTTATTTTTTATTTTTTACTTACTTAGCTTTACCACTTGGTGTGAAAATCGAAAAAACCTGCTATCGTAAGTGAAGGGGCTTTCGACGAGCAAGTTGCAAAGTTAAGGGACCAATTTGTTATAAACTAAAATTCGGGGATCAAAGTGGGATATGAGCAAAGTTGAGGGACTATATACGAAAAATTACTCTCCAAAACGTGCATAAACTAGTTTCTTTTAGTTTTGCACATCTTTGACTTGATTCTAAAGGCATTTTGCTTCATTGGATATTTCAACAAGAGCAACGAAAATTTTCATGTTGGCATACATCGATACTATGAAACTTCCAGAAAAAAAAAATAGTCATCATCATCGAAGAAAAGAAAATTGGAAACCAATTGCTTCACCATCTTACTCAAGAGAAGGATCATGAGCAAATGTTAAAAGTTATTTGAAGAAAGCATAATGGACAGGGAACAGAAATGAAAAGGAAGCCGGTTCATCAGAAGTCAGAACCAGCGTTTTTACATCAGTGGTAGTCTGGTAGAAGCCTTCATAGAGGCATTTTTACATCAGTACTTGCAGAAGCTAAGAATCACAGCGCACCTTTGGCTTCCAGCTTTATGTTATCACCTGCCACCTATGCACAAGGAGGAACCTGGGCATCAACCCTCAGCTGATGTGAAACATTTTCCAGAATAATTGGATCCCAGAACACATGCTCAACTGCTACTCAGCCGTCTTTTGTACTGGCTTTGAACCAAGCTAAGAAGAAAGTCGGTGAATATGTGTTCATATCCTGGCATTTTGCCATAGCCTGCAAAAGTTCAACACAAACGATATTTTTAGGTACACACTTTAGAATCTAGTTTTTTCCCCATTTGTAACTTAAAATATCAGATCTGGCAGATTTTTTCTATTAGAATGAACAGATAGAATAGGATACCATAACCATTGAAATGCTAGTATCAATGAATTTTATCTCATCTTCATTGCAACTTAGAAGTCATGTTATATCTTTCGCATGATTGGAAGTTAAATAAATAGCGCAAGATACCACAGCAACACGCTCTCTAGTCTCTACTTTTAAACGCCAAGATATAGACATAGTGCTAGTTAAAGACCAAAGACATCTTGGTTCTTGAATTGAAGTGTAGTAAAAGAAAAAACATATTTGAAGTAGTCAATCTCCACTAAATAATTGTCTTATTCATATCCATCTATGAACCAACGATGTTTAGCTAGAAATGCTACAGACAATTACTGCAGCTGTATCCTAAAACATGCAACTGTAACATGTATTGCAAAGATGATGCGCAATAAACACAGGGATGAGAAAAATGACAAGTGGCTTCAATAAAACTAGATTTACCAGGGAAATAGTTGATGTCGATGACATAAAAACGATCCCGTGTTCCATGCTCTCTAATCATATCTATGTTGAACAACCGAAGACCCTATGATGCATCAAACATAAAAAACACGTCAGAAATATGAAGCACAGCACACAATGTACATGCACGAAAGTTATCCTACCAGTCTTCGTCGGAGCTCTCTAGCAAGCTTCTCAAGCAATGGCTTCGGAGGAAGTTCTAAAAAGGAACGGATAGTTAATAATTATGAATCTGTCTCACGGTGCAGATATCCTCTATAGATGTTTCTATAAACCTAATCCAAGATACGAATAAAAATCAAAGTCGTTACCAGCAACATTTGGGTCCAAGTCTGCATCATCTGCAGAAGCTGCAGCACAAGAAACCCTTGGGAATCTGAAGACACCAGCATTGTTCAATAATTCACGTTTGTTGACATCAGGAAGGGAAAAACGACGGACAACCTTTACAGCCTCCCCAACAATATAAACCTTAAAAAGAACGCCTCCTGCAGAGGTAAAAAGATTGGTACTCAAATTTGCAATGAGACTATGTTATATGACATGATATCATCGAAAAATCATAGTTCATAAAAATATACCATGATTGACAAATTCCTGAAGAACCAGTGGTGGATCAAGCTTTGACAAGGAGAACTGATCATAAGCAAGGGATAACTCGTGTGACTTTGCGCTCCCATCCACCACTAATGGCTTTGCAACTGGAAAGGATAAAAACCTATATTTTATTTGGATGAAATGACTATAAGAAGAAATATGTCATGACCTGCATTTTTCTCAAGTCTACACAAGGGACCAAATACACAGAGTGGCAAATACATGTCATCAGGGAAAAGTAGTCACCTAATGGCAGAGACAATCCAGCTTTGCTAACTGCATCTGGAATTGACGATGGATCTTTCGTAATAACTAGTTGTTTTGGTACACCCACTTTACCTAAAATGACATACACCACACTGGTGAGTGATTAGTTAAACATCAACAAACCAGCAGAATATTGTGATTAAACACGTAAGATGCTGATACAAAAGTATCTTGAAATACTTAAAGAACAGTTAGTGAAATGCAAATCATGGGTAATGAGAATTTTTTCGATATCCATAATATAATTCAATAGAACTATTCTAAAAGGTAAAGGAAGATTCTTGCATTCCTAGGCTGAGAAGGAAAGGCTGAGATGTGCTGGCAAACATGAAATAGGCAGTAAGAGATGTAAGCGGATATTAGTTATTTAATGTTCTAAAAGAAGTATCGTTCAATTATTGGTACCAACAAGTGAACAAAAAATAAATAAAGATTCTCCCAATAAAAATGTCAAATATACAATGAGATAATTTATGAATAATTACCATAACAGTCAGACAAGTTCAAATCAGCTACATCCTGAAGCATCGATTGACGATTATACAGCTGTTGTATGGCTGCTGGAGGGTCAAGAACCGTAACTTCTGGATGCATTTTGCGATAATCCTTCAAGAAGGAGGAATAAAATGTAACACCGAAACATGAAATTAAAAGTTTCATGTAGCATAATTCAGTATTTAATATGAAATGTAAAAGAAATCATAATTTATAAGCTTAAAAAATTACCGCATAAATGCAAGTTTTGTTCATTGGATTGGATGTGTATATCAGTGATTAGAAGGAATCAGTCAATGGCCCATTGGTGACTAAAAGATCCAAAACTATCCTATGATACCAAGATAAGATTTCCCTTAATGAGATTTCTCATGCAGATATATAAGATCCAGTAAAACATATTAACCCAAGAAACTTACAGAATATTTATCAAAAGATGCAAAAACCAGAAACACCCTTCTAGAAGAATGGACAATCTAACTCAGGTTAACAAGATGGGATTTTCCTCAGCATATTCATGCGGCTCTAGCTTGAGTCATAGAAACACGAGAACACTATCGCCTACTAAAAGAAGCAGCATTTCTAGACAAAAATATATCATGCAAAAAAGACCATCCCTATTTATGGGTAGGCATTATAAGAACAGAATTACATACCCAGAACACTCATTGACAGTTAACACATTATACGTGAAAATTGAAGACTACTGCCACTATCATTATTTAAACCTGAAGTCACCTAGCAACATAGAGTTGCTAGATTTAGCTGGACAGACGATGTACAATCCTCAGTCGGAGAAATTCTTGGGGCTTCAACTTTTACCTATTTGAGCATGATGCATGACGCAGGAAAGAGCATGCAGTCTGCAAGTTATTCCAGACAGCAATAAGTTTCTAAACTCTAATTATCTCTCTAGATCATCCAATATTATTTCGCATTTGATCATCATTTAAAAAATTCAAACATTAATGCTTGATGCAGAAATGACTCATTCCTTAAAGATATGATTATAAGAGAAACAAATAATGACCGATATATTATGAGAGCCTTGTCAGTACTGACCTCAAGAATGTGTTGCCACTCTTTTCCAGTCAACTGGGAAAAAAGAGAAACAATAACTTGTCACAGAACTCAAGATAACTTGTTAAAGTTTTATAAATATTTTAGGACACAAGCTTAACTGCTTTCAGTGTTAAGAACCACTGGACTTAGCAGTATACAGTTCAAAACCAATAACAAAAACCAGTATGTTGGGCAGAAGAATGGCTGACCTTATGTAGAACGATATCAAAGGGTCCTTGATCAGAAAGAGCTCGGTTTTGGTCAATTGGTACAAATACAATTCCTTTCTTTCTGGAATACCAAATATGAAGCAGATTTAGTAAAGGAATTAAAGAAAGCCAATTTTGAGCCAGCTAAAACATTAACCTCCAGAGAAGTAAAATGATATTTAGGACATAATAATAGGAAAAATCTCACCAGAAACATAATCAGCATCACATAAAATACAGCAGTCATACTCGGTATCACGATTTATTGTACACTTAACGCCAATAAATAATACGAGGAACAGGCACATAAGTGGTTAAGAGGTAGAACAAAATTGTAGGTTTAGTCACTGTAACCATGGAGATGCCCAAGGGAAACATCACTCTTCATCATGGAGATGTTCTAAGTCAAATCATTGGGTAGGCACCAAAAAAAGAAACATTTGACCGCATATTTAAGAAAAAAAAGGGATGAAGTGCAAGATAACCAATAATAATGCATTCAATATAGACGGAGTACCAACCTAAATATTATATCACCTGATATAAGTATACATTTGGAAGAAACTAAATGATTTAACTAAGATATGGTGATCACACATGTCAATGGATTAAGATGTACAAACAAAATCCGACATTCATTCATATAACAAAGGGCTGCAGATCAAGCAAACACATGGATATTTAAGCTGAGTAATTTATCTTCTACTCATTAAAAATGCAGGATGAAGCTGACCACAAACTGACAAAGATATTTTTGCGCATAAAAAAGGAATTTGAGTATCATGGAATCCAGTAACGGCTTAGAAATTCGAGTACCATGTTTGCAGCAGAGTTTTGGAATTCAAGGAGACCAGGATTCACGATTCTGGAGATTCCATCCCAGAAGACAAACTCATTGACCATCTCATAAAATATTTTAACGTGATTTAACTAAGAATAAAATGCAACCACTACAAGGACAAGAACAAGGATCAACTGCCAGCTGTCCACTGGATGACTCAATTATTTAATCCCCTTTTGTAAAATAGATCTAAGACTTTAAGCAAAGTTTTTGGGTGATGATTTCAAGTCCTACTCCACTCCGAGAATATATTCCAACATCATGAAGAAAAAGAGAACGGTGGAAGCCTGGAGCACAAGCGTCTATAGTAGCACTCGTGTAGCATAAAAGGATCATTTATAACAGGATCTTAAGCTGTCATGCAGCATCAACGTGCTGTAAAAAGAATATTTGGACCATTTCACTTTCTGAAAGCATATGCTCAGTAAAAAAAACTATCAAAAGTTAGTAAAAAAGTTCTCCAATTTTACAGATCCTAAATAAAAATAATGCAAAATACAAAGAATAATTAACAGTCGCCAAACAGGGGCCAACCGCCGTTACCTCGTTCACTATTCAACTCAAATAGTATAATATAAGAAACCAAAAAGCACGTTGCTGTTTTTATAATACGCTGGCAACATTAAAGCTCCAAAAACACGATTTTTATCACATAAAAAACGCAATACACAACAAAAAGAAAAAAGAAAGATCGTTTTTTTGTTACCTGGCCAAGCCTTCAAGCTTCGGCTGCAAGAAGCTCTTAACCTTCTTCGAGGTGAGCGCGTACCCGACGACCAGTCTCTGCTGCGCCGGCGTCGGTGGAGGCAGGGACACGATCGGAACCTTGTCGTTCTCCTTGTCCTCCTCATTCCAGCAGGTGATTTCCCCGCTCAACCTCATCCTGCCCTCTTCCACCGCCCCTCTCTTCTGCCTCCTCCTCTCGATGCCCCGACCAAAGCCCTCGACGATCCAAACAAAGCCGGAGAGGAACCCAATCAAGACACAAACAAACCACCACCACCGGAAGCCCAGAATCTCCGCCGTCTTCCTCGATTGATCGATCCACTGATCGGGCAGAAAAAGAAAAAAAACTTAAAAAAAACTGCTCTGGTTCTTTCGATTCCACGACGTCGCACGAAGCCCGACGGATTCGATCGGAGATCGAAACCCCCCAGAGATTTCTCGAAACAGGAAGTTGATCGGGAATCGATTGAGGCAGCAAATGACTGGAAGACGAGACGGGCGAAGGGAAACCAAAAGGAGAGAAGAATGGGATAGTTCGCAGTGGGTGTGGCGAGAAAACGAGCGAGGCGTGAGACGGGTATTTGTAGCGAGGAGGAGTTCCCATTCGTCCGGACAATTACGTCCAAGGGCATGAGCTATTGAAAAATTATCGGAAACGCCATCGGGTCGTGGCCTCGTTTTTGGGGTGGGGTTTACTGTGCGGGTACGTGCCCCATAAGAAGGAGCTCGCGCACCGAGGGGGGTAATGTAATGCCCTACTGCGGCTCACCTACACGCTCGCTTGTGGCGTGGGACGCGCGTCGCGTTCCGGGGCCCACCGCTGTTGCGGAGTGATAGAAACCAGTGGGACCCGTGCCCCCGGTGTGGACGTGGGTGCGTATGTATTGCTGGTGCCTGGTGGAGTCGAGCGCGCGTGGCGTCGTAAGCGGTTCGGAAGTGATTCGTAATAGATCGGTTCCGTAGGCGGCGCCCAATCTTGTTGGACATGCATATGGATCAACTTTGAGGTTGTGTGTATTTATGACATTACCCTTTATAGTAACTGGACAAAAAAATATTACATAAATTAAAATTAATTAATTAATTAATTAGAACACCTGGAATTATGATCTTTATCTAATTAAGTACAAGTAAGGCAACTCATTTGCTATGTTAATAAGCGGTTACTTAATGAGCCAATACATTGCTTCATCTAACCATGTCATATTCAAAATTAGGTGCAAAAACTAATTGCAACTTCATTGTTTTTTGCTATATTTGACATAGATAAATGGTTTAATAAGATTAGCAGATAATGATATAAATAAAGAATAATAATTAGCGAATGAAAATAAATTAGAGAATTTATAAATAAATCATTAGTAAATTTAATTATTGAATTAATTTATGAGTATAAAATTAAATAAATGAACATGAAATCATAAATTATTTATTTTCTAATATAATATGCATTTAATTTTGTTAAATTGTAATGCAATAACAACTTATTTCAATTAATTTTTTTTATATTCATACATAAAATCAACAAAATTTAAATTTCTTTATTATGTTCACACTATTTAATTAAAATTTTAAATATATGTATATATATATATACTATATATATAATATGAATAAGACATTACAATTGAAAGGTTAAAATTGGAATAAAAAAATCTCTAATTTTTAAATTAGTCTATTATGAACCTCTAATTAATTTTTATATATTAAGAATAAAATTACTTTATTAAATATTTTATTTAGTGGATTAACTTAATTAAATCGTTAAATATTATCTTAAATTCTATTATTTATGTTTGTCAAACAAAGTCTTTGTGTTGTTTGTTTTTCGTTGGATGTTACTAATTTATTACTCGTTTCTTTGGGATTAATGTATGTTTGTTTTGTGTGATTTCTTATATTTAAATTTTGTGTTTGACAATAAATAAAAAGTAGTTATTTGACATTGCTCAACAAAAAAATATTTATTCATTAAACATCTAAAACTATTCAAGAAACTGTATAGAACTTTCGAAAAAAAAATAATTTTCCCCTAATTAGCATCAAAAGATAGGTTTTTTTGGGAAAATAGTTTCATAGAAACATGCAACTTATTTTCAATAAGGCAAACACAATCGAACTTTAGTTAAAGTAAACACTTAACTGTTAGATATTATTTGAGATTTTGATATTCTAGTCTGAAACATAATTTATTTTCTCTATCTAGGTCTATGGCCTAACTATGAAAAAATGTAATCTTATTACTTTGCTATAGCATGTGTTTAGCTTATTTTTACCGGATGGTTTAACAGCACTCTTAATCATGAAAGGTTCCAATCAGTTAGACAAGGTGCAGTAGCATATGGCTGTTCATATATAGTTGATTAAATTAGCAGTTGTCCGAAGCTTTAAATTATATCTTGCAGGAGCGAATTAAAGCAATAGAATCGTAGACTGCCAGGTACGTGCACTTGGAGCAAAATCCAGTAAGTGATGGATTATGTGGCATTTTAGATGACAAGAAGCTCTCTCTCTCTCTCTCTCTCTCTCTCTCTCTCTCTCTCTCTCTCTCTCTAT
>LTAE01000458.1:0-61339 GCA_001647135.1 Pontederia paniculata | reverse complement strand
CTCTCTCTCTCTCTCTCTCTCTCTCTCTCTCTCTCTCTCTCTCTCTCTCTCTACATATATATATATATATATATACTCTCTCTCTACATATATATATATATAACAAATGATCCAATCCGATTGCATGTTTGAAAACATACTCTAATACGCCTTTTTATTAGTCTTTAAACTTAATTCGAGATTTTAACCTTTATGGAGATTTAGTTATACAAATCAATATCTAATCTATTGCTTGGATCGTGAAATTAAGGAAAAATATCTTAAATACAATCACAGTTGTAAACTTTGCTTTCATCATAACGTTTGCATGGCTAAGAATGGGAACAGTCGTAGAAGCTGCAACAAGAATATTCTAGAAGCATAATCACAGGCATATACCAAATTCCATGGCAGAAACCAATGTACCCTTGCTTTCATTTGCATCATTCATACGAAAACGAAACTAAAGTGTAATGTTTAAGCAAGCCATCTACTTACTTAATTTAGAATTTTAAACACGAGAGGGCAATAATGATGTGATTGCTTGGACTATGAATTAGTGGGAACGAGCCATTCACTGATCCAGATAATATTAAAAGAATTGATATTTCAATAAAAGAAAAGCAAACATTTAATCAATCGACTCTATTGGTTTTAAAAAAGATCGAACAAAATTAAATTTAAAAAAAAAAAACCGAAGCCACAAATGTATTCGGAGTGAAGAATATTTAGCAATGTAAAATAAGAATACTTTTTTTCAACAACTTATACTTTTGATAGTTGATTATTCTACAATATCATAACATTACTGAGAGATTCTTAGTCAAATCTTAAGTAGAATATTAAGAATATAAATATAAATATTTTTTAATTACTTAAACTTTTTTATTAATTTTATATAGTATTAGCACAATATTGATGGATTTTAAATTGATCGAATATGACTGAATTCTTATTTAAAGAAATATTTTCTTTTTATAATAGAGTACGCAATGGACTAGGGCTATGTTTGACACGCTTTTAAAATAATGTCTACAGTGACGTATAGTATGTTGACTAAGTCAATACATATTTAAAGTGTTTGGCAAGCATAATTAATAATAGCGACAAATGATTGGAACTAAGCGTTTTAAGGCGAGTAGCTAGAAGCGTATTAAAATTTATTTTCACATATACCCTCAAAATATTTTAATATTAATTACTATTTATATGATACACTTATTATTTTATACTACATGATCATTTTATTATTATTATTATTATTGTTATTATTATTATTATTATTATTATTATTATTATTATTATTATTATTATTATAATAATATTAACTTATAAATCATTCGATCAGATATTTATTTTTTTATTATTTATTAATATTAAAATAGTGAAAATAAAAATATGTTATGAAATGCTGCATTTGTTTAATGATTATTTAAAGAATTGTTATTTATTAATATTCGATCAACTATATATATTAATGCAAATTATTTAAAGAATTTGTTTGTACTATCTTTAGTCATTTTATATTTATTAATTGATTCAAATGTTGCATTTGTTATACTTTTATTAAATTTAATAATTAACTCGCTATCGCTAATCGCTAATCGGTATTCGCTACCAACTGCTAATACATGTCAAACAGAGTCTAAGTAGTCTCACGAAGATAGTGCTAATAATATATAACTATAATACAAATATGAACCTTTACTTAACCTTTTTAGATAAATGGTTAGCTCGTGAATTTGACAAAAATCATATGACTATTTTATATTTAAAGGTAAAAAAATACTGTAAACATACCATTAAATCGAAACTCAATAGTACATATGCATTGAAAAATCAAATTAATTTCACATGACATGTTGCATCTCAAGACTTATCTTTGGATCTTAATCTAATGATGTATGTACATGTCTGACCCCTGTTTACAGATTTTTTTCCAACTATTTTATCCCATTTATATCTGAATCTTCTACATGACGTAAGATCTTTTTTCCATAAAAAAAAGTATAACGGCTGCTTAACGATCACCTAATGTCGCAAATGCACCACAAAATGATATATTTCATAGTTTTGATAGTAAGTTTTCACAATAATATAATTATGAAAAATATATATAGCGCATAAAAAAATATCAATAATTTTAAGTTTTGTCTCGATATCTATTTTTTTTTGTTTTAAGTTATTTATAATTTTGAGTCATGCCCTAAACCCTCTATAATAATTATTATTTAAAAACAGATTCATTTATGCATATATGTTTGTGAACAAAATATATCGCATATTAATTTATTAAAAAAAAGACGCACATACGACCATAACAACTCATACACACATAATATACCATTATGCGTAGTTTTTCTTCGAATACATCATACATGATAACGTAGTTTTGACGTACATTAAAATAAAATAAAATAAATATATACATCAATAAGTCAACGATTAAAAGATTGGCCCCCACAATTATTATAATATATGATGTAATATATATATATATATATATATATATATATATATATTTTGGGACGGACTCAAAAATCATGAAGGATCAAAAGTAAAATATAAAAATTTAGGAGGGGCCAAAGTTTAAACCTTAGACCTTTAAATGATACTAAAACTCTCTAACCATTATATCAGTTAGATAATTATACTATTTTATAATTTTTTATTTTATTTATTAATTATATCTATTATTATATATGATATATATATTTTTTATATCAAAAAGTTAGGGTGGATCCGCCCCTCTATATATTTGACATCAAAGTAAAGCGATAGTGGAACCATGATTGTCAAGATCTCGATCTAGATCTTAAGATCTTACGATTTTACGATCTTGAGGGTCATCATCGATCTCGATCTTAATGTGAGGATCTTACGGGTAAGATCTTAATAGGATCTTAATTTATGCCGTACGATCTTACGATCTTATCCGATCCTATACGATCTCAAATAAATATTTTAATCATTTAATAATAGTAGTTTTTACAATTTTGATAATAACAATGAATATAAATATAGTTCAATAGTTTTTTCTTACAAATTGATCAAATTATTATCTATTGAAGTATAATTCAAAATTTGAGTGCAAAAAAAAAGTTAAAAATCTATATCTTATATTAAATATATTATTTTATTAATTCNAAGATCTCGATCTAGATCTTAAGATCTTACGATTTTACGATCTTGAGGGTCATCATCGATCTCGATCTTAATGTGAGGATCTTACGGGTAAGATCTTAATAGGATCTTAATTTATGCCGTACGATCTTACGATCTTATCCGATCCTATACGATCTCAAATAAATATTTTAATCATTTAATAATAGTAGTTTTTACAATTTTGATAATAACAATGAATATAAATATAGTTCAATAGTTTTTTCTTACAAATTGATCAAATTATTATCTATTGAAGTATAATTCAAAATTTGAGTGCAAAAAAAAAGTTAAAAATCTATATCTTATATTAAATATATTATTTTATTAATTCGTAGGATCTTACGATCTTCGATCCGATCTTAAGATTTTCGATCTTAGGCTCCCTTACGATCTTACGTAAGATCTCGATCTTGACAACCTTGAGTGGAACAACACTGCCGCCCACTGTGTACCCCCGGAAACACGTGAGGCGGATCGGCTGAACCCACAGGAAACACACTTTCCGGCCGGTTATTTACCGACGCGTGGCGCGATGTCGTGTTTGATTGGTCGGGGGAGGCCGTTGTCGGACGAGGGATCGCTCAGTGGATCCGGGCATGTGGGGGAATTTAACCTCCCCCAACTTTGAGGGTCAAAAGCTATTTTTTTTAAAAGAGGAGAGAGAAGGGCGACAGCTACTGCCATTGGATTTGGTGAGACAACTTGGTGGTAAAGTTGGGAAAGATCTGGCTGTTGGCGAGGACGATCCAAAATGGCAGGGGTGTTTTCGTAATTTGGACTCTCTTTCATGGGGACTTGTTATACCATCGATCTCTTTTCCTCCCATGTTGATAGAATAAATTATTAATATTTCACTAATTTTGTGTTAAAATAAATGTGGTCAAAATAAATTTTAATTAAATTTATAATTTTAAAAGTTTGAATTCGAAATTATTAGTTCTTAGTTCTTTAAACTCGAGATATAAATTTGTTAATCATCAGTGTCAACTAAATTTATTTTGTTCTCTTGTTATTTTTTACTCTTTTTTTTCTTATCAAAAATATTTTTTTATATAGTATACTTTGATTTTTTTTAAAAGTAAAAGATAATTGATAATATCATGAATCGAGATATGTATCATTGCATCATATAAAATATATATGAATGTTTTTAATTTTATTATTAGTTTACATATATTTTTTATCTAAGGTTCGGCCTAGTAAATAAATAATTAAAAAAATAAATAAAATCGAATTCAATTGATAGATATTATATAAATTTATCATATTAAATTGATTAACTTAGATGTATTGATAATTTATTCTAAATTTAAACTATGACAATAATGACCATTGTATTTTACGAGTGAGTTACTGAAATTTTTTATCAAACTTAATCCGCTATGTATAACATTAAAAACAAAAAGAAAATGGCACTTTTTGGAAAATGTCAAAGTTCGCGTGAGTATTTTGATATGATATTAAATTGAATTAGTTGATCGTCTATATCAAATAATAGTATTAAGAAGATACACATGTACTATACGTATATTTAAAGTTGATTATTCTTTTATATCACAAAAATATATTTATCAAAATGATTATATTATATTAGACATACATATATATGTCTGTAATATCCAAGACATCCATGTAATCATATAATTAGTTCATTGTTGCGTGATAGTATAAACTTAATATTTGATCATTTCGATGAGCTGCACACGATACCTCTAACATTCCTCATTGAAATAACTTTTTTTCCCTTTTATTCGATGAATGCTCAAAAGGATCAAATGAGATAATGCGTTTGTGAAATAAAATAGAAAAAAAAACTAACGTTAATTAACATTAAACAATAAAGGGCAGAACGCAAAAATGTATGGAAAAATGAATTGTGTAGTAGAAAATTTTAAATGTTGAGCTTCCAGGCATTATTATAGCAAAAAAAAAAACTAAATTAACTCGATGTTTGAGTTATATGACGAAATTCAACCATTTATAAATGAATAAATTATTTTCTAAAAAATACTTAATCTTTACTTTATTTGTTGAATTTCCCATTAGGAATTATTGTTTGCTATGCGTGCACTTTTACAATCTTGGATTGGTAAGTTGAGTTGGATGATAATTAAGGGTGAACAATTAAATAAAAGCTGCATATAATCCAACAATGTACTGTTTAGGAATATGGAGTCATGCATGCTGAAGTTATCAGTATTACGTAAGGCAGTGACTATAAAGAACGTAGTAGTAGTTTATTATTACTGTAGAATAATATATCAAAACTAACTGGAATCCAATTATATATTATTACTGTAGTATTATCTATTGATGTATGCGTTTTTTTCTTGTCATTTAATAAAAAGCATGATGATGTTACATGTCTGATGTATAAGACCAGGGAATTTTATATGGTTCAAGTAAGCTGGAATCTGATCCTTTCGTTACTAATTAAGCAAAATAGAAGAGTAGGGTGGATATTTACAAGTTTCGTCCATATAAAGTTAATACTGGTGAATAGAATTTTGATTTAGATGCTATCTAACAGGCTACATTATAAATTAAAATAGATCTAGCAGTGCATCAATAATATCTTTAGCCTTTGGTTTTGTCTATCAATTCAAATGCTGCATTATACATTAAAAATAAAAGTTTTTTCGTTATTAACAAATTTAAAAGCTGTTTGGACGTAATTGTGTGAATTATATGTCGTTTACGCCTACGTGAATACATAATTTGAAGAAAACTGATGTGAAATAGAGTCATAGAGATCATTTTTCCATTGACCATATAGTTGACTAATGAACGTACAGATTTCCATTTTGGGATCATGAAAACAAGTATTTATTTATCAGTGTCAGAATTCCGATGACAAATACTTGACCGTGGGAAGTGTTTTAGTTTTTTCCTTTATGGAGATTTAGATTTAACTTTCAGAATATATCAGGTTCAATCACTAATCAATGGATATTTATATGCAGAATTAATATGAAAAAAAAGATTTATAATGTTCAACCTTTGACATAAATGAAATAATAAATAACGATTCTTAAACATAAAAAATTGGCACTGAGAATCTGTCAAACATCGAATACTGTGATAATTGAAAAATAAATAATAATATGTTACATGCAATTATCAATTTCTTTAACATAATCGAGATGACAAGTTACACCTTATAGTTAGATATATTTTCTTTTTCAAATAATTTCATCCTGAAGCTTTTCATACTCATTTCCTTTTTATTTAATGTAATATTTACAAGGCTCATGTCATCATTGTAATTGGAAAAAAAATATCATATTCTGTATACAAGAAATAGCGGAAAGAAATCAAGAAGGACAAATGAAAATTAATTTCATAGTATACATATATATACATACATATATATATATATATATATATATANTGGTGGATAGCTAAATGTTTGTATCTGAGAAATCTATATATATAACAAGTGGAAGGCTAAGGCATGGAGGCTTCCAGCCTTCTACAACAATGTAGGCGACAATAACACAATGATCTAAGCGCTTTCGACATCATTTTGGTGTCAACTTCTGCTTCATCTTCCTTTTTGCAAAAATAATAATTTTCTTATTTATTTCCTTCACCTTATACTCGTCGGTTGTGTCCCTGGTCACTTCGTTGCAAACCTTTTCTAATTCGATGCGCCATAAATCCACAAGTGGAGATTTCGCCTTGAAAATTTTGAATCCAATTGCCCTCCATTTGTTTCCTTCTTCATGTTATATGTGGTTTATCTGAAATCAGTTTTACGTGATGGATCGTTAGCGTCAATTTTCATTTTGTATTTTACACATTTTTTAAAGTGAAAATTAATTTCTAAATTCATAAGATTATTAATATTATGATATTTATCGTAAGATTGTACGATTTTACTATTCCATTAAAAATTGAAGATGTCTATTTTAATAAAAGAATCAGATTTGTAAGATAGGTAGAATACTAAAATTTGATTCTACTATGTTAGTTTGAATATTTTTTTATTTTTTTATTTTAAAATTAATAAATATTATAATGGCAATATATATTAAATTATATTGTTAAATAAAATATTTATAAAGAAAATAATAAATGTTAAAATTATTTTAAAATGCTAAAAAAGTGTATATATGTTATTTTTAATGGACACATGTATATTATCTCTTTATAAAGTATAAATTATATTAATAATACATTACTTTATATTTATAATTTTTTCTTTTAAGCATATAAAGTTTTAAAGTAACAAAAAATATTAATAGATATAAAAAATATTAAGATATATTTAACAAATTATTGGATATATACATATTTTAATATATATATATATATATATATATATATATATTAAAAATAACTTTTATTTATAAGTAAGATCTTATCGTACCTCTTCTGAACCTAATTCGTATTTTGATCTTGACAATCTTGATCATAAGATTTAAAAAATTATTTCTTGTTAGAAAAGGGTCAAGCCTAAATAGTTATTTAATCTTTCTAACAAAACTAGTTAAAACATATTGTGCTCAAGAACAGAGCCAAATGTGTGCCAGTGGGTGCACTGGCACCCACCGGATAAATATTTTTGGTGTGATATGATGGTTATGTATTGGATTTTGTTAACAAATGTCATGGGTTTGAATCCTCACTCACTTTTGCCAAATTCTTAATTTTATTATTTCACTATAATATACAAAATACTTCTTTATATTAAGTTATATATTTCTACTAATGTTTATATTCAAAATTAGAAAAGTATCCTTAACCTTTGGTTGGTCTTTATTTATTATTAGTATCCTTTGAAGTTTTACATATTTTTATTCTTGAATGATAGGGATTATTTGTCTCTATTAAACTATACATTTCTACTTATTACTCGATGACTTATTATTTTATTCGTAATTAAGATTTCTTAAATAATTCACCAAAGTTTAGGGCGAGGTTTTAAAAAATAATCTCCATCATGAAAAAAGTCATTGTGAAATAAGTTTTCCTTTTTTTTAAATATTAATTTATATTTCATATTATGTGTAGTTTTTCTTTTTTTAGATTATTTTACACTTTTTGTTTATAATAATATTACTAAAAATGCAATCCACTTATTATTAACTTTTATGATACTTTTAAGTTTTTAAATTGGAAGTTGAGGTGATTTAGATATTCTAATATGTATTTAAAAATATTTTGATATTAAATATTTATAAAAAAAGTTAGGATTATTTTTATTTATCCTCCCTCGAACTATCATAAAATTTCATATTTATCCTTAAATTATAAAATCAGACAAAAAAAAATTTAAAATTTTTTCGATTGATCTATTTTATCCAGCACTCTTATTTTTCTATTTTAAATATTATTTTAATTAAATAAATTATTATTTTATCCTCATATTAAATAAAACTCTCTCTTTCCTCTCTCTCTCTCACACTCTTCACGTGTGTCATCTCGCTTTGCGTGCACGCAGGCGAGCTCCATCTCGCTTGCGCGTGCGTAGGCGAGCACCATCTCGCGTGCGCCTGAAGAGTGAGAGAATTAGAGGGGAGAAAAGAGAGGAGAGAAGAGAAAGAGTTTATTTAATATAAAGACAAAATAATAATTTAATAAATTAAAATAATATTTAAAAATAAAAATTCAGACCGATGAATAAAATTGTCACTCTAAAAAAGTTTAGACTTCTATCCGATTTTATAATTTAAGGGTAGATTCAAAATTTCATGATAATTTGGGATGGATAAATGAAAATAACTTAAAAAATTACGTTAAACAATAACTATTTACCATTATATTTGATATTAATAAATATTCTAAAATGCTATATAATTAATTTGTGCACCGGCAAACGGCTCTAGCTTCGCCACTGGTTGTACTTGTTGACATACCAAAATAAATAGTAATAAAACCATGAATGTTAAGCAAATGCATACGGTAATTGTCCAACTCGTTAATGTTCCGGTTAACATTGACAAGAAAGAGTTACAATAATTTATTTTTATTAATATTAGCTCACATATATATATCTACAAATAAAAAATTAGGTAATATAATATTACCTACTTAACTAAGAAACACTTTTATTAAACTCTCTCTCTCTCTCTCTTCAGATTCATCAATTTTCGCTTTGATATAAAGTGGATATCCGGAATTTTATTAATAGTAGGTCGACAAAATTGCAACAAGTCACGTAAATCAATAACTTACATTTAGGATCCACTTATTTTTACAAATTGACCTTAATTTCACTTCTTAGAGTCGTATGCATAATAAATAGAGGTATTTACTGAAGTCGGTCGATTAAATTATAATACAAACATATCCAAGATATATGCAAGGGCGAATTTTTTCTATCACAAAGGGAATTTCTTGTCCCCTTTATCGGAAAAAGGGAAATCTGTATGTTAAGCGAAAATCAAAGTTTTTTGTAAAAAAGATGATTTATCACTGTGATCATTAATAATTGGGAACAATGCATGATTAAGAATATAAATGCATGAATTAAATGATCAAAAGAAGCAAAATTTTGATGTTCATAAAACTCAATGAATCTAACGTGTGCATCTTTAAAATACCGAATTCAATTAGTGATATTAGTGATTAATTTTATCATGGATCCCTTCTATTTTTTTATACATGTAACAAATAACTAATTTCACGCATAATTAATTTGACTAAACAAATTGCTAATTTTATACTGTCAATTTTTTTACAATCGGTATCGTTTTTATATCATGAATAGCTTTGTTGTGTTGAGTTCAGTTTGTAATATTCTTGTGTAGTCAAACAAATCACGAAAGAAACAGTTTTTTCGATCTGATTCCGCTCTTTTTATCCAAGTGATAGGCCATATATTCTTGAGGTACTAACGCAAAAAAAAAAACTGAATTCCCTACAAGAATCTAAGTGTTGAGTTGTTAGATACGGTCTAATCCACGAGGCATTTTTTATTATTATTATTAAAAAAATGTGTAACGAAACAATCATTATTTTTTTATTCATGTACTTATTATTTTTATTTTTTTAAATGATAAATATAGTTACTTAATTTACATGCATTGCATTAAAAGTGTACTATATACTTTTTAACCCCTATTAATATATTATTAATAGTATCCATAGCCAATTTTGCTGACGCTTTTAAAGTTAGAATTGAAAGATTCGAAGTGTAAGTGTAACACCATTCAATACAATGACGATAGGGTGCCCACAAGTTTGCAAATTGTAGTGTGCATCTTACTGCAAATCTCAAAGGTGCTTACTGATTCATTCACCAAAAGGATATGTTTCCGAAAACTTTACGGGGTCAACGGTATCCGGCCCCATTTGCTACATAGATCGCCATTGAATCTGCCCTGCATGAGCCCAAGATCATAAATTTGACAAAGTCAGCGGATCGAGATGCATCATATATACTCTCTAAATCAACTGGTTCAGATACTTATATTCGATCAATTTATAAATAGCTTCGAGAATCCAAAGATTCACTTCTTAAAATTGCCTACATATGTCAACTGAATTGGTAAAGATTCTGGACAAAACGTCTAAATAAAAATTGCACACTTTCTCCATACATGAACAAAGACTTGATAGACAATTATTCAGCCATCATTTCAATTGTTATAGGCAACAAGTCCATCAGAATGCATGATTTAAATCTTTATTTTAAAGTCCAAATTATTGATCTGGACTAAGAGGGTATTGTGCACGTTTAGGATAGTACGTGTGATCCACATAAAATAGACTTGCTTTTGATTACATGCGTAATAGTTAACAACTGTAGACATACACTGTCTTTTAAATTTTTTTCTAGCTTACGATATTACATATGTAGTATTACATTATTAATTCAAAAAGTTAGACGAGGGAAGGCTTCCTAAATCTAATCCAAAGGAACACAATTTTTTATATACACTTAAAATGCTTATTTTACATTTAGAATGCAATTATACGACTACTTTTTTCCGATTACAAAAGAGATTTTATATCTGATGGAAATGAAAATGTTGAAAATAAAAAAATACATAATTTCGATAATGAGAATTGAATTTGACATCTTTCAATGCTCAAGTTGAGAAGTGAATTATTACACCGCGTCTTTATTTTCGATTATATGACTACTCTATTGCACTGAGAGGCAACTTCTTTTCCTATTATTATATGTCAGCCATACGAACATATTTAAAACGGGTGGGCATTGCACCAATTTCTGTCGGTTAAGAAATTAAAACTTGCACCAGCTTAATTAATTTGCCTTCAGACAATAAGAGGGGAAGTCACGAACTATGCCTAAATGTAGCATCAATTCCTCGGATCACAAGATACAAAATAGATCTGCCAAAAAACAATAACACAGTGGCCGGCCAATTACATGTCAAATCCATGCAGGGTCACTACATGCGGATTGCAGACAAGAAAAATCTCCCCTTTTTTTAAATTGTCAGAATGGTGATCCCAATCCTTTTCCATCGTGATCGATCACAAAAGTTGTAATCCCTCAACGTCCATAAACGAAGCTAGTGATAAATATCCCATATGAATATTTCACCACAAAACCAACATGAGAAGCACAACAATCAATTAATCCAAACCACCTCCACCTTTCTATTTCTTCGTATTATTTTAAAAACCCCGATTAATTTGATATCACACACGTAATTATTGTTATTGTTAATCTGTCATATTTTATACATATATAAATATGTGTTTTCTTCTGTTCTTTTCCTACTTAATTTATCTTTCGTGCAAGCAATGTAACATGATTGGCTGCAATTGTATTATCCGAATCCATTTATAATCTTCATTCGTAAGCGAGGATGCATTAATTATATACACTGTAAACGGATTGGTCACGCCTTATCATGTACATATGGGAATATTATTAAAAGATGCATATATGATCATAAATGATAAATTTATGTAGTGACTACTAGGATTTTTGCTTCATTTCCAAGTAGGCATGTGCATGATAAGTGGAAGTAGCTTTAAGGATTTCATTGTGGATGGGGACTATGTGTGCATATTCAATTGCACCCGTGATTAAAATAACATGACCCACCAAGAAGACCGGCACCGAGAAAGAGTTCTTTACGGCAGGAGTCATTATCTTGTTGCATTAGTTATTGGGTCTATTTCAATTTTATGTTAATTGCACTTTGGCTCATATGCAACTTTATGCATGTATAATCTATTTTGTTCTCATGCTACAAGTTGCAGCCAAGTAAGGCTTGATCTTATCAACTCCTTCAAGTCAAAAGGGCTATGCAGCTACTTGTTTTTTGTTTCACAGGAAAAAAAAGGAAATGAAATGAGTCTTGAATTTCCTTTTAAGAAATATTTTAACTTAGTTGTGCATGAACAAAGTATAATTTATAATGCAAAGTGCTTAGCTTTTTGTACAAACGCTATGGTATGATATGTACAAGAATTAATTATGTAAAAAACTTTTTGTTTAAATTTTTTTTAAGACAAGCAAACATATCTTAGTGAAGGAAACCAAACTTGTTATGTCCAATTCCTAGATGTAGGCATCTTAGCTTCTTAATATCTTGAACGTGCCGAAATGCATTTGTTCCTCGATTGGCACTGTCCATGTCAGCCTCACAATGCGTGATAAAGCTTAATCGAAATGATCAACTAATCATTTGGTCTTTAGCTGATTTGACAAAGATTCAATTTTATTTTTACTTATAAGATTAGGGTGACATTTTTGCCACATAAAAAAGATATTATTATCATTATTATTACTTCGTTTTATTGGATAAGGATAATAATATCAATCACTATAGAGTGATAATAATATCTTTCGAAGTGGCAATAAAATATTTCTCATCTATTACCGAAAAGTATTTAGAGCGTTTGATATGAACTATATATTTGATTTTAGATAATAGTTATGATTTTTAATTTAATCTGAAGAAATATCAAATATTGTTCCATGATAGATATTGGTCTATAATTATCATAGAGTTGGACATGAAAGTCGTTGGAACAATGCATATATATAAATGCACATGTCACATATCTCTTTGTCGTATAATGCAATTTACTTATGCTTTACATATTTATAGTCAACAAGGCAATCCCCACTTGATATATCACAAAATTCATATCAATTTATGTCCATTGTGTAAATAGTATAGATCCACTATTACACATTTTTCCATATTTTATATAATGAAAATTATGGATGCATCATTTTTGCTCGGGACCAGATATTATTTTAACATTATTGTAAAATTAAATAAAATTATGGTTTTCGTCGTTTTCAGTATCTTATTTGTTGATGACTTTATATGATATTTTCTTACAAATAATAATAATATAATGCATGGGAATGTATATGATTAGACTAGAAATTTCATGGGCTTGAGGGTCATATTTAGGCCCAAAATTTAATTCCCGCTTGTTGAGGGCCCAATTATATTTATTTTTTAAGTGGATCCCACGGTGGAAATAGGCTGACACGTGGCACCACTGCGAACCACCAGTTGACATCACCGCATCACAACACCACAGGCCACCAGAAACTAACCGTCTGAGTCCGCGCGACGAATCCAGCCGTCCATTAATCACCTCCCTCTTATCCAACGTCCGATTTAGATATACCTGCAGCTGGGGTGAAGTTACCCCCTGCGATCAGAACCTTTCGATCTCTACACGCAACCAACAACATGTTTCGTGGAGCGTGGTCACCGGTCACTGGCGGTGACCATACCCCTCTTTGGTCTTGGAAGCTCTGTTTTCACCGTCGTGGAATCCCTAGAAAACCTTCCTTTTTTTTATCGAGTGGGCTAAAAAATGGCAGCTTTCCACTTGGCGAGGACCGGCTTCTCCCTGGCACCTCGGCTCCAGCTTTCCGGGTCGCTTCCCCGGCGGTTCTCCGGCAACGGGACCTCCCTCGGCCTCGTCCGATGCCGCCTCCAGGAGAACGGCGGGGAATCCAATGGTAGCTGAAGTCGAACTCCAGGGGAACAATTCGTTCTTGGCGAATTTATTGATCTTTTTTTCCCGTGGTTTTGTGATCAGGCGAGGAGCCGCCGGAGTCTCTGTTCATGAAGGAGCTGAAGCGCCGGGGGATGAAGCCAACGTCTTTGCTGGAGGACGGCGAGAGGGTGTCGTTGGGATCGACGGACGCGGAGGAAGTTGGCGCTGAGAGCGGGATGAGGAAGGGGAAAAGGAATGGCTTGGCGTCCGCGGAGCTCGAGAAGGAGTTGTTGAACCAGAGGGAGCGATCCATGTCGTTGAACAGCGAAGGACTTGAGGTAAGTGCTAATTCATCACTGTTATTAGTATCGGAGATCAAAACAACGATACTTTCGGAACTTATAATTCACTGTTATTACAATTGATCAAAACAATGGTACCTTTCTGGTTCGTTCGTCAGTGAAGTCGGCTGAAAATAAAAGAGTTCTTTTTTATGTTTCTCAAGAACGTATTAAAATTCTTTACATGTTATTAGTGATCATCTTTACTATTTTCTTTAGCAGCGAAAAGGATCAGGGAAAAAACAGTGGAAATCCATTGCAATACTTAGTCTCTATGTTTTTAGTCATTTGACTATGGAATGATAGAACCGGATCAATTTGCAGTCGCTTTTGTTGCGTTTAGTGCCACTGTACATTGTGAAAGAAATGGAAACTTTGCTTCTACGCTTCATCTATTTAGGATGAAGAAGCTTTATACTTCTGGATCACTGCATATACAATAAGGTTAAATTCCTCACCTCATTGAACACTTGCGTGTAAAACTAGTCTAGTGTCATTTTCTATCCTAAGGACAAACATTTAGGCTGCTATTTCACCTGGTCAAAATTGCTTCAGATAATTTGCTATCATTTGGCAAATAATCTGATGCTTTGGTAATGCCCCACACATTGACACTTAAAAATTCATTTTCTACCACGCAATGATATCCAAAAATTGGTACATAAGAATCAAATATATGTCTTATTTATAATATATAAGTTAAATTAACTTTGATCTCTTGTAAATGTCATAATTTGACCTCAGATAACTCTTCTTGAAGCATAAGTAAAGGAAGAATGATAAACTCTTAGTAGTCAATTAGGGTAAAGTGACTTTAGGATGACTGTCCATGCTATTGATCATCCTCTTTGATTGAAAAGAAATTCCACATGCTGCTAATTGATATTGGACCTTCAGATACTATATGAGTGAGTTTCCTTCAGGACTTCGATCCTTGAAGGTTTTATAAATAGATAGATCTGAGGTTTCAGTAAACATTTCTGCAGAACCTTCCTGCTGCACACCGGATACAAGAAGGATTGTATCGTCATAGTTGACAGGAATATGTCATAAGACTGTCTATAACTTCCGCATAAACTGAAGTGGCTTTTTTAACGTATATTGCTGATTAAGTTGCTCATTAGGAACCAAGCAGACTTCTCTTGTGTCCATCACGTCACTTAATTATGCATATGCAAATAGCTATATTGCCAGAAAGTCTAGTTTAAGCATTAGAGAAGCCAAGAAGTAATAGAGAGACCCTTAAAAAAAAGGAATTAGAGGTGAAAATACTGAGATTTGGTGAGCTATATGGAGATACAGTCAATTTCTATCAACAGAAGGAATCACTTTCAATGCGATACATGCCGCTGAATGCCAGGCCAATCCAATTTGACTGGTTGAATGTAACCTAATATGATTTCATATGGACAATGCTCAACCAGAGAATGATTTGGCAAGATTTTTTGTGGCTTGGATTGTGATCATTTTGTCATGTGGTGCTCTTCTCAATATATTCTCGCATTATGGGACTTATTATTATTATCCATTGATCTCTTGAGCTATTTGTTATCTGCTATTTCTGTTTCTGCAATCCTATTTTAAGTGCACATGTTGCTATGTATATCATAAGTAGAAATATCCTTTTCATTCAAATGAGAGGACATAAATTTACTGATTCAATTTTTCTCTGATTCAGTGAGCAATTGGTATTTCATATCTTACGCATTTGTCGTTTCTCACATCATGGATTATTAGCTATGAAGATTTGTTTTGTGCAGGGTCTAATTCCTCGGGCTAGACTGCTTCTCACGCTTGGTGGAACATTCTTCTTGGGATTTTGGCCTCTGATGCTAGTAACAATTGGACTTTTTACAGCTCTATACATTGTATGTGTCAGTCCTTACCTTACTCTGCACTTGATTATATTGTTTTATTCTTCTTCTTTCATCAAACACAAAATATTTATGGTAGCAGCTACCTCAAAAGCACCTCGAAAGGAGAATTCTGTTAATACACAATAGAGTTGATAGATAGAAGAATAGTGCTCAAGTTTACTTGCATCTTCTTGGACATTTATCACTTCTAAACTGATTCTTTCACGGATAAAAGTTCTCAATGACTCCATAACTGTAACGCCCCCAAATCGCCACCCTAATTTTCTAATTCATTGGGGCGAGGACCCGGCGACGTTACGATGCTCAATGACAACATATATATATATACATAACAATAAAATGTATCAATCTATCATCTAACGACATAAGCAATAAACATATGAAATATAACTATCAATTAAGAGATATAATCATAATCTCACAGCGGAAACATCTATATAAACACAAAAGGTTCAATATCCATAATCCATCAATACTCCATGGTGCTTCTCAACATAAAGGTCACATAATACATCAATAGTTAAACATAGATTCCTAGCGTAAGCCCGAAAGCAACATAGACTCGATACAAAGAGTCAATGACATAAACATAGATAACAACTCGACAACAGTACATGTGCAACATCCGCCACGAGTGACACCGCCAACAAAGGTCAATCTAAATCACCTGCACGGATCCAGAGTACATGGGAGAATCTTCCATGTTAGAGTATGTAGAGTACGACACCATCCCACAAGGGACGACAAAATCAAGCATGCAATATAAGTATGACAATTATTCATAAAGTTCAATTAATGTTCAATGTTCAATTACAATCTTATCAATTTCAATTACAAATTCGATATCAATATGGCATGAATTTCCATAGCATTATCACATATGATTGCCAATTATCAATTTGATTCGATCTTATCAATTTTAATATTGATATAGGCATGAAAATCAATAGCATCATTTCACATTAATGCTCGAATTACAATATCAATATCGATATATGCTCCCATAACCTCATGGCCCGTGAAATGGGTTTCACGGGCCGTGTTAAGTCATGGCACGTGAAATCATGCCTTGAGATCCCTTTGACAATTTTTCCACTCGATTTTCTAGGGTTTTCTCTTACCACTAACTAACACTCATGGAATTCATGTGTACATGCACTTCTAGCAACAAGCCTTAAGTTTTAGCACATAAGACCACTCCATCTGACCACCAATCCATTCTAAGGTTCCTAATTTCATAATCTAGCATTACGAATTCATCACAAAGGTAAATTTGCAAATATACAAGTGTACATACCTTTCTATAAAATCCTAAGGTTTCTCATGTAGCAACAAACTAAACTATCCATATCAATGTCATAATATCAATCAAGCAATCAATTCGATTCCGCACAAACTAATCACACATGAATATACAATGTATCAACCAAATGTCATTCTCTCCTCTCCATGTGCAAGAATCAAGTGTTCATGATAGAGTTTCATTGAATAAACTTAGAACCAGTGCCAAAATGAGTTGAGAAGAGAATTGGATCCCCCTACATACCTTAGGGTTTTAGACTTAAAATCATTTTCTTCCCTTTTGATTATTGCGCCCTTTATTTCTTTCACAACTAGAAGTCTCTAGGTCTTCTTTTCCCTGCATTAGTAGCCTCTTTTCACTCCTTCAACTCCTTGAAGTGAGACCACCATGAAAGCCCCTAAGATTTGTGGAGCAGATGGAGGCTAAGAGAGAGAAGAGGGGTGGGAAATGAGGGAAATGGCTGGTTTTAGGGGCTTTTATACTAAGGTTTTAGTTAGTGTACTGGGCTTAAGTTGTGGGTTTTAGAGTTGATGGGTAATGGGCCTTCTATTTCCTTCCCCGTTTATTGGGGTTATTACAATTATAATAATTGTGAATTAGGTTTAACATTAGAGTACCTTGTGGTCCCTGGTTTGCAAACCTTTTCAATTGATAGATAGCAGATAAAAGATTTACATAGAGTAAACACTTCCCCATGTTGCAAAAGGTACGCTTTACAAGTAGTAAACTTTTCACCTTGTGACTGGGGAAAAATGTTATAGGATAACTGTAATTTTATTTATATCTCTGTAGTATTCGGTTTATTTATATCTCTGTAGTATTCGGTTAAGTTCTGTACATGATATGAACTACAGTTCATTTAATTATATGATGAGCGGTTTCTTTAGAATCATATAATACTACAAAATTTATCGTTGCATCCCTTCGACAGTTAATTGTGTTGTTTGCAGTACTTTGGTCCAAGTTTTGTACACGATGCCCGCGATTTGCCAGTGTCACCGCCACAGTACATAGATCCATATGTGCTTCTCGAAGATGAAAGGTTATCCCAAGTGCCTCCCCGTCTAAACTGATGAGTCGGAGGCCTTGACATGTGAATGTAACATTCTTATACCACTTCCCTGTAAACAAAATTGTATCACAACTGTCAAATGTAAGTACTTTGTCAACTGTTCTTGAGTCTATAATATACACAACACAAGCTGCAGAGACCAGTCCATATAGCTTTGGAAAAAAAAATCATATGACCTGACTATACCTAATTACTTGCATTGTGGCTGCAAAGCAGTAAGATGAGGTTGCAGTTCATCTGCAATGCTTTACTACAATTGTTAAGGGTCTGTTTGGCTAAGCTTATAAGTAGGTTAAAACTACTTATAAGTAATTTTTAGAATATCTTCATGTTTGGTAACTAAAAATATTTACTTATAAGTTGTTAGATAATTACTTATAAGTTGAAAAAAAATAAGCAGGATCCCCTGCTTATTTTTAAAGTTGTTGACTTATTAATTTTAACCAACTATATTACTATTTTATTCATCTCTTTTAATATTGTTATCATATAACTTTAAGGATATATTAGTCAATATTTATTTTAACAAATATTATAACTACTTATTGATATTATCATTATATGATAATTTATTATTGTGTTATGTTTTATTTATGGAAGATTTAAAAGGGCAAGGAGGGAAATTAATATAAATAAGATTGCCACTTGGGTGGTAATCTGGATAGACACCCCCCTCATAGGTAATGTGGATTACCACTTCATAGGCAATCTGCATTGTTAGGCAATCCACATTGCCTACGAATTAAAATAAGTAAACAGGGTAATGTGGTGGGCTCAGGTAATTTTAACTTCAGATTACCAGTAATCTACAAAGATTACTGTGAGGGAAACGCCCCCTAAGACCTTGTTGCAGGTGACTTCTTCTTCATCAATGGAAACTTGTATTCTTGTTGCAGGTGACTTCTTCTTCATCAATGGAAACTTGTATTCTTTCAGATGCAGAAATCTCTCTGGGAATCTTACAATTGCATTTAAGAAAACAAGGAAAAAGGGTACAAACTTCTTGAACTCTGTTTCTGTATTATAGAACATAGACCAATCCAATAGTAAGTATATAACATACTGATTGTCCGCTACAATTTGGAATCACACAAACCTAACCATTTTACTATATTCGATCACTGTCCTCTTATCTTCCTGATGATGGAACCCAAGAGTTTGTCACCTGCTATTCCCCTCAGGCACCTGATGAAAGCATCTTTCTGGATCTTACCACCCTGCAACAACCATATTTGAAAAAATTAGAATAAATCTGCCTTTTTGTTGTCAAACCTTATAAGAACTTAAGATCGAACCTTGTATCGACTGTGAGCGATATCCAAAGCTGGCGACATGGAGGCAGGAAGACGCCTCCGCAGTTCCTCAAGTAACTTTAAGAATGACAGAGACATTGGAGCATATGTTCTTGCTGCTCGATTCGACGGGCAGATCAGCCCTCGACCTGCATATTAACATATCATAAAGGAATCAACTATTACGTCAAGGTAGCGGAAGCTAATGGTCAAGAGGAAGAAGAGTGGTATGTACCTCGAGCTCGCTTTGAGCACTTGAAGCTAACGACGTACTCCGGAATTATGTGTGTGTTCATGTGCGTGCCCCAAACAATGTACCACTTCGGGTTTGGGAGATCGTCGACGCCGCTGTCGAACTCTTCGCTGCTGGGATGGCGCTGCAACGCTCCGGCCGCCACCTTCTCCAGCTTCCCCATGATCACACGGCACAGCACGACGTGCCGCTCGTCGTTCGCATCGGCTTCTGACAACAACGCACTGCAAAAGCAACAAATTTGGACATGTTTATGTCGTCTCACAGGATTCTGCATTGTTTTCAGCTACATCTTTCTACGACCCTGTTACTAACCTTGAGTATGGAAAACACGGGGCAGAGAGGTGAACGCCGACGCCATGGGCGTCTGAATCCAGGAGCTTGTCGTTGGTCTGTCCGAAACCGTGCGCAATGACCGTCGCCAGTTCCCTCGCTGACGCCCCGAACCAAGCGAACTTCAAGTTGGCGTCGCCGCGGACCGCCCTCGTCATATGCGCCTGCATCTCGAACGCCTTCAACCGAGAGCTCCCGAGGGGAGCGGCGTGCGTGCATTTGCGTATCGAAGACACGACGGCGTCCGGGTCGGACCTTCTGATTCCGGCGAGGAACAGCTTTTCGATGACCTTGAAGTACCTGTCGTCATGTCCCACAACTTGGACGTCTCCCGGCCACGTCGCTCCGTCCAAGCTCTCGACCGAGGATTCCGTGGCGCTCTCGTCCGAGTGCTCCTGGCGAGGTTCGCACGCTGCCAATTCCTCGTCTGAGCTGCATTTCGAGGAGCTCACCTCCGGCGTCGAGTCCCTATCGACCCTTATCTGGATCTCTAACTTCTGACAGTGCAGTGCATCCGCCATCGACCTGGGGAAGAAGCACCGGCCATCGGCGTCGATCCACGCGATGGAGCTGGACTCGCCCGTCTCCATGTGGACTCGGGTCATGCGGAGGAAGTCGAATACGTGCGGCTCCCCGGCGACCGGAACCTCAAGCGTTGTCCTCCCAGCGAGGAACCCCTCCCTCAGTGCGCCCAGCATCGGCGGGACGAAGTCAACCCACGAGCCATCCGAGAAGAAGAGGAACCTCGCAGGCGCAGCGCTGCGCTTGAAGTGTCTGAACTCCTCAACCAAATTACTCGAAACCGACGTCGTCAGGTCGACCTGACGCTTCTGGACGACGCCGGCGAAGCCTCCGGGGACTCTGCGCTTGGCGTCAGTAGACGATGTCGGCATTGAAACGTGAAATGGATGGCAAATGGAACCGTTTCGACAAAAAGGTTGACACGGAACAGGAACAGGGAAAGGTTTGAATGCGCGGCCAGTTAATTTATAGGTGTAGTTGAGTTGACAAAAGGCGGTTTGGATTTTAGAACTAGTGCAACTACAATTTTGCCCTTATTGCGTGAGTTTGTAAAAATTAGTTGGCCGATGTGAACCGACTTGATTTTTGTACAATTTTCTTTCTCCATAAGAAACGTTTTTTTTTTAATAATGTTAAATGGAACGAGAGTTGTGATAGGCATCATGCAACAAAAATAAACATATTTGATAATATATTTTGTTAAGAATTAATATTATAAATTACAGAAACTCGAGATTAAAATACGTGATTTAAAAAATATCACTTAGAAATATATTTTATGCTGTTATTTCATATTCATTATTTCTTGCAATGAGTTTATATACATTTTTCGACAGAAAAAATAATTACTCTTTTATGCTTACTGTAATGACTAACTAGTGCAATTTTACAATTGATGAATAAAATATAGATTTAATTAATCAACTTTATTTTATAATTTTATAAATTTAAAAATATATTTTACTATTTGACAGAAATTTTTTTGAGACACTATTATTTTATATTTCACTTTAATTTTGATCATAAACAAAATTATAAATGCTAATACTGACAAACTTGTCGTTTAGGTGCATGTACATGACGGTGGCACGTAAATGGCTAAATTCGGTGATCATGTCAACAACCGCCTATAAACCGACTTGGTAGGGGTAGTAAATAAGAACGGAAAACTTGGGAAACAGGTTTTTGGTTTGCGGCCTTCCGTATATATTTTTTTCTGTTGGAGTATATGACTTAAGGCCTAAGTTTACAAGAATGGGAGAAGAAAGAAATTAATGGTAGCTTATTTGGCCACGACTAGGCAAAAGGTGGCGTCGGTCTTCTTTCCTTTGGGCCAAAGGAAAGAATAGAACACACAAAAGAATGAACTATTCCCACCTAAAAGAAAACATAGAGAGAGGGAAAGAGAAGAATGGAAGATGGAAGGTTTTGATGTGGGTTTACTTTGCATTTATTTTTGAGGGATGAAGAAGTCAGACTTCCACCTAATTGGACCCTTTTGTCCCTCTTCTCACTTTTTCACTGGTTCTTTGAGTCCTTACTTTTGGATTGGATCTATATATAATTTTCAGCTCAAGAGGTAGAAGTGGGGAAGCGAAGTCTTTCTCTATTTTGGAAAAGAGGATCAAATGCCTTAGTCCACTTTATGCTCATGTTCTGATCCGATTTAGTATGATTGATGAGAATGCAACGAGGGGGTACAATTATTTTTGTAAATATGGATCGAATTTTGGTACAAGCAAAGGTCACATACACTTTTCTAGGCTAGGAAGTAGGAATCATATGCCCATTGCAATTTTTTAAATGCAACTTCTTTCTTATCCATTTTATTCTTATTTATTCTATACTAATAGATAATTTAATAAATATTTCTTAAAAAATTAGCAAGTCCTCAAAAAAATAATTTTCTCTCTATGAGTCTATTGATACTAACCAGATACTTTAATTAATTATTATTATATTATTACAATTTATATAATTTATTTGCAATACATTATAATATTTTTTTCTACTAATACTACTTTTTTAAAAAAACTTATATTACTATTTATTTGTTTTATTACACCTAATTATTTATCATCATTTTACTATGATTTTTAATGTGATTTAGATTAGTTTTTATAAATAAATCATCATTTTGATGAATTGATGATTATCACTAAATTTAATTTAGATTTCAAATATTCACTCAACTAAATCTGAAAATGAAGCATTCCAAGGTTGATGAAATTTTGAAATCAATTATAGATTACCTCCTAAAAAATAATGCAAACACATTAATATATTTAGTTTAATATATCTCTTAATGATAAGCGAGTGTGTGATATTTTTTGTCAAAATAAATATAAAATATAAAAAAATATTATTGAGAAGATGCAATATGAATAATAAATATTTCATCTTCTACTTTATATTGATAAAAAATATATAAAAAAAGCTAAATTGTGCGCTCCTAAAAAAATTGTATGATATTAATAGAAAAAGAGTATTTCATATATAACTAAGAAATTATATAAATAATATCATATAATAATGATGAGTAAATAAATGGTACTAAAACTTTTTTTAGTAAAAAAATCTGGTTATATTAATAGAGATAGAGTATTAATACGTATGATTAATTTCATTTAGAATGGGCTAAATATTTTAGAAAGATTAATTAAATTATTTGTTAGTATAGAATAAATAAGGGTAAAATTATTAGGAAAGAATGATATTAAGATTTTATGAGTGACAATGAAGACAAACATTGCTTAGATGTAGAAAGATTACATTAGAAGGCATAACCACAAAGAGCTAATAATGAGCACTACTTATATCCTCGCAGAAGTTATTAAGATAAATTGGTTAACTGTCGATATCACATTGAAGGTGCATGAAATCCTTCAAAGTAGTAATTATAACCTTGTTTGTAAAATACCAAGTCATATATTATCCTAAGTTATCTTTACAATGTGCCTATTATTATAAGTTGGGAACACTCCGACAAAATGCGCTCTTGTAGCTCAGTTGGTTAGAGCACCCGTTTAGTAAGCGGGAGGTCTTGAGTTCGACTCTCAACAAGAGCAACTTTTTTTCTTTCCTCCGGATTCAACTCTTCCACTTTTTTTCTTTCCTCCGGATTCAACTCTTCCAGTTGATTTCGACTCTCGACAAGAGCAATTTTTTTTTCTTTCCTCCAGATTCAACTCTTCCAGATGGAATCTAAAATAATAAACAAGAGCATTTTTTTCTTTCCTCCAGATTTAACGATGACAAGATTAAGCATTTTTTGTTGTCATCAGAAACCTCTCTTCCAGATGGAATCTAAAGTAATAAACAAGAGTATTTTTTTCTTTCGTCCAGATTCAACAATGACAAAATGAAGCATGTTTTCATGTCTTCAGAAACCTCTCATCCAGATGGAATATAAAGTAATAACCAATTTAATCACCTAACAAAGATAATATTTTCCTAAAATACTCTTTTCGATCATGAATTCTCAAAATCAAAGAACATATCTTTCTAATATTTTCATCAGTAAGTATAAAACAGCAAAAATAAACGAATATTTTAATTCTCACATTTGTCTTCTTCTGCAAATTTTGGACTATCACTTATGCACTAATCATATAATTACCAATGAACTATCGCTTTACCTCTATTTTGGCAGAATGTAAGTTTCAAAGTTTCACAATGCATAATTAAATGGGCAAGGAATGTAAAACGGAAATAAATGACAACCAAATTGCTTGGATATAAGGTTCCGGTATCAAATCACACAAACGATAGCATCAAAGTTCATAGGAAAGATATAATAAGAGAGTTGTCTCAGCAAGACACTGTCATAACATTGACAAACTAAAGAGACAAGTAGCAGATATGATCAACAAGAGCAGATGGGCATTAGCACTCAATATTCATCACCCTCATCACCATCGTCACCCTCAGCCGATTCAGCTCCAACTTCCTCATAATCTTTCTCCAAAGCAGCAAGATCCTCACGAGCCTCTGAGAACTCACCCTCCTCCATGCCCTCACCAACATACCAGTGAACAAAGGCACGCTTAGCATACATGAGATCAAACTTATGATCAATCCGAGAGAACACTTCAGCAACACTTGTGGAGTTCGAGATCATGCACACAGCCCTCTGCACCTTAGCAAGATCGCCACCAGGAACCACAGTAGGTGGCTGATAGTTGATACCACATTTGAAACCGGTTGGGCACCAATCAACAAACTGGATGGTGCGCTTAGTCTTGATGGTGGCAACAGCAGCATTGACATCCTTGGGGACAACATCTCCACGATACATCAGGCAGCAAGCCATGTATTTTCCGTGGCGTGGATCACACTTGGCCATCATTGAAGAAGGCTCAAAAGCACTATTAGTTATCTCAGCAACAGAGAGCTGCTCATGGTAAGCCTTCTCAGCAGAGATGACAGGAGCATAGGAAGAAAGCATAAAGTGGATCCTGGGGTAAGGAACAAGGTTGGTCTGAAACTCCGTGACATCAACATTCAGAGCACCATCAAACCTCAAAGAAGCAGTCAGAGATGAAATAACCTGAAAGAAAAGATCTCATGGTAAGGACATTCTTTTAGGATCAATTATGTGAAAATCATAATACACTCTATAACATAGTTGGATACCTGAGACACCAGGCGATTCAGGTTTGTGTAGGTGGGTCGTTCAATGTCCAAAGAGCGCCTGCAGATGTCATAGATTGCTTCATTGTCGAGAAGAACAGACACATCAGTGTGCTCCAGAAGGGAATGGGTTGAAAGAACACTGTTATAGGGCTCGACAACAGAGGTGGAGACCTGGGGCGAGGGGTATACAGTGAAACCAAGTTTTGACTTCTTCCCATAATCAACTGACAGGCGCTCAAGGAGGAGAGAGCCAAGACCAGAGCCAGTCCCACCACCAACAGCATTGAACACAAGAAACCCTTGGAGGCCAGTACAGTTGTCAGCAAGCTTCCGGATGCGATCAAGGCAGAGATCCACAATCTCTTTTCCAACTGAAATAATATAAATGACTTATCTTAGAACAAAGTTAAAAATGCAAAATACTAGTGGCTGAGAAGGGAAAGGGGTTTTACTGGTGTAATGTCCACGAGCAAAGTTGTTTGCAGCATCCTCTTTGCCACTGATGAGCTGTTCAGGGTGGAAGAGCTGGCGGTAAGTTCCAGTCCTCACTTCATCAATGACAGTCGGCTCAAGATCAACAAACACAGCACGAGGAACATGTTTGCCTGCACCAGTCTCGCTGAAGAAGGTGTTGAATGCATCATCACCTCCACCAACAGTCTTATCACTCGGCATTTGGCCATCAGGCTGAAGCAAAAACAAACCTTTGGTCAATCCAGCAAAATTAATTCAGAACGGCACCTTATACATTAACATACAGATTATAGCTTACAATCAACAAAATGCTATTGCAAAAAAGGGCAAGAAATAAACTCGAGCACTAAAGATAAAGGTTTAATGTGTTCATTGGTATATTATACTTAAATTGGTCCAGGAAATCAAATTATTCAGCTTAAAAACAAGGAATTCATATTAGCAAGTTCATCTTTACAGTAATATATCACTAGCAACATAAAGGATATATTTCTAAAAACATTTATGAAACCAATTTTTTTGCACACTAGGAATGTAGCATTATTGGAATCAGGACTTTACTAAGGAAATATAACTTATACATATAACCATGCAAATCTTGCAACATAATGCATACATTTATAAAAACATTTGATAAATCAATTTTTTGCACACTAGGAATGCAGCAAATATGAGAATCAGGGTTTCATAGAAGAAATATAACTTATACATATAACCATGCAAATTGCACGATCAGAAATCTACCTACAAAAAATGGTTGTCATGAAAAAAACACTATTTAAAAAGGCCCAAGTGACAGATTATAATCAAAGAAATAGCTTCCTTAACATGTTTTACGCGACAGTAAACAATACAACACAATGTCTACATTTCTATAAACATTTAAGATACCGATTTTTTTTAAAAAAATACGAATATAACTTGTATTTAGATCATCACGATTTTTCTGAAGAAAGATAACTTGTACGTGTAGTCACAAAAAAAGTGTTATCACGCAATAAAAAAACATACTAAATGGTTCATGTAACAGATCAAAATCAAAGAAAAAGCTCCGTTAACATGTTTTACGCAACAGTAAACAATACAATGCGAGATCTGGAAAAAGAAACTTCGTAGAAGGCCGATTGCCATCATCTACTCATTTTTTTTGCAGATCTATCAAATGCAACTTAATAGAAGTTGACGCTCCGCACCATTCTCTAAACCATCTACTAGATCTGGGTCTTGAAACACCAGATCAGACCCCAAATGTAATGAACAAAATTAAAAATCAAATGAACGCAAAAGATAACCTCCGAATGCAAAGTGATCATGGAAACGAGATGAGATCTGAGAGGGAGAAGAAAGGAAAACGATACCTGGATGCCGTGCTCGAGGCAGTAAAGTTCCCAGCAGGCGTTTCCGACCTGGATTCCGGCCTGACCGATGTGGATCGAGATGCACTCCCTCATCTTCGCCGGCGAGAAAGCTGAGAGATCGGAGAAGTGGAAGAGAAGGTGAAGGGGCGAACCCTAAAATTTGGCTGGCGTTTGCAAAGACGCCTTCCGGTGGCTCGCTCGCCTTCGCCCTCGGTAGCATTTTATAGCGGGGGAGGTCACCACCACGAGGTGGCACATGGGTGGCAGGGTAAAAGGGTAGCTCACCGAGATGATGAGCTGTGTGGCATAAGTTTCTTTGACTCTTGTGGGTCCCATGATCTTTATTGTGGTCTATTGTTGGGTGGGGCTTTATTGGGTGCTACTATTTATTGCCTCTTTTAGGTTATAAAAGAGAGGTGTTTTTACGATAACCGTCGTTTAGCGAAGGAGAATTAATAGCTTTGCCGCCCAATGGCAATTTTTAAATTTGAAACACACATGAATATCTTGTGAGCACAAGGGGTAAAAAACGATGTTGGCTCACTAAAATGAGCTTGTACCTATAGGAATTGTTTCTCTCGTGTCAAAGTTTGGTAATGAGAATTAGGCCAAATTTTAAATTTAAGTTCGGCTTATTTTTGTGAAAAAAAAAAATATAATAAATATAAGTTTTTAAAAATCTTTTGATATGTCTATAAGATATGACGAAAAGTGGTTTGAAAATGTAAATAAAAAAATATTTTATAAAAGAAAAAATATTTTTCATTTGAAAAGTATAATTTATTTTTAAATGATAAAACTATTTTTCAATTAATCAAAAAAAAATATGAGAAAGAAAAGATATATTTGACACGGTATTCAATCACTGTTTCATATCTCTCTCACACGAGACACTTGTGTGGTAAGTTTTAGGAAAAAAACTCCTTTTGTTCGTCTATTAAACATGCATAAAATTTAAATTTAATGCATAAAACTCGAAACATATGTCACCATTTCATATTAAAATAGGAATGATTTATTCTCTTTTTTTATTTTTTTATGTCATTTTCCCTTGTATTTCTTATTTCAAGTATATTTAAATCTTTTTAATTTAAGTATTAAATTTTAATATTAGACTATGTTAATAATATGTTTATAAAATTATTAATTATCTCGCTATTTTTTTTCTTCTTAATTTATTTCAAATTGGAGTTCTACAAAACTATTTTATTATGTAATACATATGATCAATTTTATATTGTTTATTATGATTTTATAAAGAATATTTTATTAATTAAGCTAAATTTATAATTAGAATAACGTTTATTAACATATTTTTAAATTTTGTTTAGTATTTTTAATAAAATATATTTATCTTTTTAATTCCTATATTTCATTCAAACACCAGGACGAACCTACCTATCAAGTTAATTTTAAAATTATCATTACTATATTTTAATATACTCAAATATGATTAAAATTAATTTATCAAATGAACTACTTATAAATATCTAAAGAACTTCATATTTCATTTGTCAAACAGCTGCATTGACCCCTGCCCCTATTAGAACGTAAGAGATTAATATAAAAACGATAATATTAGAGATCGTATACATGGTTTCATATTTGAAAAAGAAAAAAGAAATGTCCTCCTCAATTCAAATTAGTTGGATCACTTTGAATGTGCAATAGCTATTAGTTAAATATTTGATTTCTAAATTTCGTAAATAAAAACAAAAAGATTTAAAGATTATTAGCCTTTATTACTTTCTGAAAAGCAATTGCTTAATTTTGTAATATTAGTTTAATAAGCATCTTTTTGTAACATTTTGATATATATATATATATATATATATACACCTATTGTGTGTGTGAAAGTTTTATTAGTTTAATTATATATTTCCAACTCAAGGCATTTATAAATTTAATTTTTTTGCCAATTGATTAGGAGAATTGTGTATCATAATTAATTAAAGTTATTAATTTGATTAATGAAATATCATAATTACTCTTTACTGTGCCTCTAAATTAATTATATACTAATAATCTTGGATATTAAAAAATTAATAATTGTTCCTTTTTTTAGGTTTATGTAAATGTTCAAGATTTTAAATGAATAATTACAGCTAGATATTACATGATTAAACATCGTACCTTAAGGCTCATTTTGAATTGAATTTAGGTTATGGCTTTGTTCAACATGAAAAAATGTTGAAGTAGCTGGTGGAGGTATGATTCTTCTTGTTCGCGAACGGTCATCCAATTTTCACGTGTTTCCGTTGTGATCACTAAACTTCAATTTGTAACACGACGATCATCCAACTTATAAAAGTTTTCACGCTCGATCATTATGATCGGCTATCACTGTTTTCAAAGTTAAAATACTTACGTGATTCTCGTCTATATTTTTCTTCTCTCTGTCGTATCATTAATCTATCATATGTTGAAAAAAAATAACAAAAAAACTCTCTGCATCACCCCATCCTCCATCTCCCTCGCCGACAATGAGGAAGGAGGAGGGCACCAACAAAGAGAGGGTCCTTCTCCCTCGTCGTCAGCACCAATAGATAGAGGGATCCGCCCTCCTTCTCCTTCGCCGACGACGAGGGGGAGGGGGGAGGGGGGAGCGACCCCTTTCCCTCTCTTTGAACGAATAGGGAGAGGAGAAGGGGGAACGCCCTCCCTCCTCCCTCTCTCTGCACGAACAAAGAGAGGAGAGGGGGGACGCCCTCCCTCCTCCATCTCTCTTCTCTCTGCACGAATAGGGAGAGGAGAGGGGGGAGCCCTCCCTCCTCCCTCTCTTTATGCACGAACAGAGAGAGGGGAGAGGTCCTCGCCCCCCTCATCCCTCTCCCTTGCTGGCGACAAGGAGAAGGAAGGGGTGATAGCCCCTTTCCCTCTCTCTGCACGAACAGGGAAAGGGAGCAGCTCCCTCTCCCTCGCCGCCGCTCCTTCTCCCTGCTCGCTGGCGAGAGAGAGGCGAGGGACACTCTCCTTGATTGTCGCTGCTCGCCATCGAGGGAGGAGGAGGGGACGATGCCTCCCTCCCTCATCAGATTTTTATTTTTTTATTAATTTACTTTTAACACAGGAGAGAGAAATCTAAGTGGAGGAGAGAGAAATATATGTATAATCGTCATGTATGTACAACAACTTAGAAATCGGCGTGAAAACTTTTCTAAGTTGAATGGTCTATGTGTTGCAAATTGAAGTTTAGTGACCTCAACGAGAACGCATATAAAGTTGGATGATCGTTTGCGTAATTTATTCGATTTATCTCTTTGGTATACTAAATTTGAGACTATTTGGTACAAGAATAATGGGTGAACGAAGTCTTATTAAAATTTTTAAAGTCAAACTAGTCTTTTCTTTTGTTGTGAGGTCCCTTTCAAAATATTAAAGAAGAGATATCATGTGTTTTTATAAAGATTTTTCTCTCCTAAGTAAAATATAAAATCTTGATAACAGAAAAAACTTCTACTTCTTCGCAGTTGTGCTGCTTTGTCCTAAAGCTTCTATGGTCGATGCTCGTCTCGCAAGCAAAAGGTGGTATATTTAGTCTCCTCTGCATTTTTTGTCATTTAAACACAATCTAACTTTTTCCTTTTTTTTTCTTTCTAGATTTCTATTTTTTCCAACAAGTGCAACAATTCTTATCTTATTTGTGCCCCTTTATGTCTATATTATGGTGGACTTTCTATCTTTTCTCCTTTCTAGATTTATTTTTTATTTTTTGTTTAAAAAATTATCAAAACTAATTGTAAATTAAAAATAGCAACCGTCGCATAAGGATCCTCCTCTCATCATAATGTAGCATGCATGGCAATGTTTGATTTCATTTTAATCAATAAGCTTTGTTATACAATATTGAACTAAAAGAAGCTAATTATTAAACAACACACAATAATTCCAAAAAGATAATAAATTACCTTCTCCTATTTGTGTCACCGAATTATTACTTCTTATTTATTAACATCCCTAAGCAATCCTTTCTGTAAGGGGATTACGCCATTGAAATTAGTCACAAACTCCAATTGAATTTCTAACATGCAATGGACACAATCATAATGCTAATTTGTTTAAGGAAAGTAATTGAGTGGATTTTATAGTTTAATCATTATGTAATAAAAGCAAAGAAAATTGATTTAAGTACCTGAAAATTTGAAAAACTCCAAAAGTGTTGCCCTCAATTATTATTTGTCTAATATATTTTGTATACACATATTTCACCACATGCACATAATTGAGGATTGTCTATACTTGCATATGATGACATATTTAAAGAAAATACCATGTGAATAAGTATAAATGTGTTAAAATAACAAATCAATTGCAATATTATGTTATATCAGTATGTAAGAATCACACAAAAAATAATGTAAGATTCAAGCACAAGGCAATTATTTCACATATTGCAGTTTAAAGGTCAACAAATTTATAGAAAAATTCCAAGGAGAAAAAACATTAACAATAGAAGTGAGCACATAACCATCAAATTGCGCTAGCAATAGATAGTTCGAAAAAATAAAATATTCTAATATACTTTTGATGGTATCACAATAAAATTCTTATTCAACAAGAAGACTTAACATGTTGGATCTCGTACAAGAATAATTCAAATACAACATATTATCACCTTTGGATTTTGATGATGAATTTAAAATTTATAGTAGGGAGCAAGCCAACTAAAATAGGTTTAAATCACAAGAAACGCTCTCTGTAGAATGTTTGATTCCTATAGATTTTTAATAAGGAGATATGTTTGTTACCGCTTGAATTAATCATGTAATATAACAAGATGTCAAGTTTACAAGAGACTGAATAGCATAGAATTTGCACTCAGTATGTTTGTCATAAATTTGACCTTGAAAATTATTACAAGACTAAAAATTATTTCGTAAAATGTTGCAAAAAATAGCACATGTGACCTACGAAAATTGACAAAAGTAATATACTATAAACTTAGTTAAGACAAAAGGCAATTACTTAATGCAATATAAAGTAAAAAAATGAGGATTTACAATGAACTCGAATGGGGTGGAATAAGAAGAAATATATGAAATCTCGATAAGTAATTCCAAACTGCAAAGAGAAAATTATGAGAAAAAAAGAAGAAACTGACAAAATAAAATTATGAAACAAAAGCTAAACTTAGTTGGCAAACCACATAAAGTTAGAAAGATAACATCAAAGGTAAAAAATACATTAATCAGAAATTTAACAAAAAAATGAACCAACAAACCACAAAAAGAAAAAAGATTTCAACAAAGATGAAAAGGACATGAACCAAAATGTTTAAAAATCAACTAGTCGAATTATTACAAAAGGAAACTAGCAAGACAAACATTTAAGAAATCATTCTCCACAAAAAGTGGTTGAATAAAAGAGAAGAGATTTTTATTGCACTTAAATCACTTGGTAGAAAGAAGAGGAATCAAATGTGTAAATAAGAACGACAATGTCTACGAGTGATAATGGGTCAAATTTGAGGTAAAATTTGATCTATCTCAAAATTAATAATATTGGGTCGGATCGAGTCTTGTTAATACAAAAAAATTAAAATCCGACTCAACCCAACCTAAAAAATTTTGGATTAAGTCAAATCGGGTCATCGGGTTGAGTCATCATCTTTTGAACTTTGATTTTTTTTTCATATATCTAAGACTTCTATGAGCAACAATATATTTTAAAATAAAATATGAATAAAAATTAGATTAAATTAATGATAAAAATCTTGAAATATTAAAATGTAAATGTTTTTATTATTAATTGCTAGTTTTTTTATATTAATATTATAATTTTGCATCATTCAATTTGAATTTTGGATTATCGGGTAATTATTCAACCTGCTACTCGATTCAAAATTAATCGAGTCGGGTCGGGTTTGACCCGATTCAAAATAATGATTCGACCTAATCTGACCCAAAAATAATCTGGTTGACTTGATTGATCGAGCCAGGTCAAACCTATGCTCATCCCTAATAGCGTCAATGATAGCAAAGAAAATGGAGGAAATAGAGATGAAGCAAGGGAATAAGAAGAAACGAGGAAAAGAAATATAATATAGCAGAAATAGGGTTTTAACCATAGGTAAAAAGGTTATTTTTAAAAATAATCAATTTGATCCCATAAATGTTATCTTTTATCAACCAAACGATAGAAAAATAAGAAGAGCTAGAATATTTTGTGTAGCCAAACAACCATTAGAGTATCCAATGAAGAATAAAATATTCTTAGAACACTTTAACTTATTTTCAAAATAGACAAGACAACCGAACATGCCGTTTAAGAGTGTCGAACAGGGGCATAGCTAGAAGGATTATTCAGGAGGTGCACATTTAATGTGCATTAAAATATTAACATTAAATTTAATTTGGCAAAATTTAAAATAATTAAGAAAAAAGTTTATGAAAGAGTGAGTAAATAAACATATTATAAACCTATCTAATTTGATAAAAGATAAATAATATCACAACAAAATTATATATAAAATTTCAATATATTATTTATGGAAAAAAATAAATATGACTAACATGAAAATTTAAAAAATTTGTTAAAACAAAAGAAAATAGGTATAGTGGAAAATATTATGAAGAAAACATATACCACTAACTTGGAAGACTTATTGCTTGGATGAAAAAAAACTCATAAACTTTCTAAAAAAACTAATAAAGGAGATAATGAAACCTAAGATCTAACCTCTAATATCAAACATGGCTAATCAAAATATTATTATAAAATTTTTAAATTTTCAGGAGGTGTCAGTGCATCCCCTTGCACACCCTTCCCTCCGTCTATAGTACCAAATATATGTTTATTTAAATTTTCAAAAAACTACATAAACTAGATTTTAGTATTTTGCAAATAACGAATGGATTTGATATTTGTATCTTACCTTTTTTAATTAAAACATAAATAATTATCTACATGTATTTAAAAAATAATGTAAATGTTGGGATGACATATAAATACAATAAAACTACATTTATATTATTGTCTTTATTACATCTTTTTTAGAATAACAACTTTTGAATATATGATAATGATATTAAGTTTGAATATATGATATTATTAAACCATATAAAGCAATGTATTAAGTTCATTTTTGTCATTTTATGTTTATCATATATGTATGTATGTATGTATGTATGTATGTATGTATGTATGTATGTATGTATGTATGGATATATATATGTATGTATGCTATGTATGAATATATATATATATATTGTATTAGATTCACTAACTGAATCTACAAAAATTAGATGATAATTGTCAATCGCTATTCGCTAATCGAATCGCTATCGTCAACTGCAGTATTATCCATTACTAGTTATGAAAAATATTTTAATCTAATAAACTTTTGAATATAGTAGTTGGAAACTAAAAGTTTAGGACTAATCATATATATGGATTTTTTGCTTAATAATTGAAACGGTCATTTACATTTTGAGGCCTAATATTTATTTATCATCAATAACATGAATAATAGGTGGGTAGCTTTACTTTTATTTATTAATTAACCACTTTAGAGTATTATTTATTCCAATTCTCTGATTTAATTTATGCTCTGAGTCTCAACTTCAATTGTTTTGTTTGAAAATAAGCTAATTTATCTTTTTTTAAAAACTACTAATTTTTTTGTTTTACTCCTTTTTTTGAAAAAGTAAATCATTAGTGTTCCTAAAGTTTTAATTATTCTAAAAAATTAATTTCTCAATTTTCCCTTTAGTTAGGCTTTCTCAAATTATGTCACATTATGTTTTTTAGTTCACTGTTAACAATTTGCATGTGTTCATACCTAATAGCTCCAAATTATTCTGATATCTAACTGGAAGCAAATATAGACATTGGCCAACCTGATGGTTTAAGAACATTACTAGCACTGGCCGAGCAAAAAAATATGGTCATTGGGTGCACATTATAGTTTGTGTCATTGGACGTGTAGATTTCGTACAAGGTCGTGTGAAACAAATATTATTTATGTCATTCCTTTAATCTTTTTTATGTCTTTCACAATTTGTTTTCCATACATCAATTCCTTCAACTATTTTGATGTCTTCCACAAGTTAAAAGATGTTTTAGATCAATATATGCTTTTCACTTGATTAATCCAAAATATGTGTATCCATTATGCTATTAGTATATAACTAAATAGCATATATATAAGTAATGTTACTTAATCTAATATATATTTAAATCAATAATAATTTATTTGAAAATTAATTTTGTTTTCTGCTTATACTAAAAATATAAAAGCGAAGAAATCATAGTAAATTTGAATATATACAAAAATTCATCTAAGTTGGAGTACTAATAATATTTATCAATAAATTATAATAAATGTACATATGAATATCTTCTTGGTAGTGAGATATATGAATATTGATATTCTAAGTGAATAAAACATTCAACATAATGAAATTTGAACTATTGATGTTACATTAGGTAGCTTAGAAGGAAGATAAAGGAAGAAATGAAATGATATTTAAAACAAAACTATGATCAAGGCAAGAATCATTTAGATGGCTAACCAACACTCTATCCATCGAGTTTAAACAATAACTAATGAAGAGATTATCACTATAATATTTATTTAAAATTTTAATGCATGCACCGGCACCTATAGGCACCCCCTTTAGCTCCATCCTTGATTACTAGCTTTGAGTCTTTCAACTTGATTCATACTTGTTAATTATACGAGCTAGTGAAATTTAATTAGTCCCGCTACAATTTTATTGTAAAAAAATAAAAATGTGGCATCTAGTTTATGTGTGGAAGGGATAAAACTTTTGATTAGCAGATTTTTCTCGCTAAAGTTATATTATGTATGTAAAAATATTATTGAAAATCTCACCCTAGTAGTTAGGTACATGATTAGAGTGACAAGCTTTTTTGAAAACTACAATGACAAAAGAATAAATCTCTCATCTTCTAATCAAGCATGCATGTCCTAAAATATTTTGGCTCTAAATATATTTTTGGAGTTGGATGCGGCCGAACTATGGAATAATGCTAGATTCCTTGCATTATCTCAAAATATAAAGAAAAAATATTTAAAAACTCTTATCGAAAGAAAAATAATATAACAACTATAATATGGATATGCACTTATTCAATTATAAAAAAAACTTATATTATAAGAAACCAAATATTATCAATTAAATATATAGTTGCAAATCTTTGATTCAAACCTCGGAACTTGTTATATATTTTACATAATGCAAGATCAATATCATGGAGGTTCTTTTGGAATGGGTCTTAAGAAAAAAAAATCGATAATTCAAAATATGAATATTTTACATTAAATTATTTTGCTTCAAAAAATATTACCATTTTTAATATCATTTAAGGGTTTTATCTTCAATAATTTGTTATGTTAGTCATATTCAACAAGTAAATCATAACAAAATCATCCAATGTACATGATGGACATGAAATTAGATCCTAAAAATAATACAACTTTCAATGTTAATAGCGACCATGCATACAAAATCATACTAAAAATGCATATGAATATTTGACATGATCTTCTAAGCCATTTCTTCAATATATTTATTTCCTTTTTGCTTTCTAAAGATTGACATCGTTGTAAACTTAATTTGAATTCATTTTCTTCTCTTTTCATATAATCTTGAGTTTTAATTTTATAGTTTTCAAACAGGTAACAAAGCATTCCACTAAATAAATATTCGCATTCAATATTTGGATCAATAACAACTTATTAACATAAATTGTTTTCATTGATTTGATCTTTGATTTTGCATCATGGATCGAACTCACACTGTGTTATCATTGTTTTAGTTATTGAATGACGGATTGAATGTTGATGAAGAAAGTTGATTATCTTGATGGAAAACATGTTGAGATTAATTTTGGGCCACCTTTATTTATTCCATTGTTGTTGTTAATTATTTTAAAGCATTATTCAAATCATCAAAATTTAACTAGTTGAAAGGTCTTCCATGGTAAGTAGATGTACAACATTTCTTGGTCGAGCCATTGTTAAGTATCTTCTTTGGGCAATGTCATACCTAACTCACAAATGTATAATGAACAAGTAGAGAAAAAGAAAACACTTGTCCAAGACTCTAAATCACTTAGGCTAGTTTGGGTGACTTAAAATCTACTTACCAACAAGTGTAGTAGAGAAAAGACAAAAATCTTGTTTGGTTACTAGCTTGAGATTGTTGCATTTAAGTAGATTTGCAATCATTTACTACATAAGGAATCGTGGTGCGAAGGCACTTGCAATATTTAGAAAAACAAAAATTAGAAAAGAAAATAAGAAAAATATAATAAAATGTTGTTTTTACAAAAAGATAAGAATAGTATAAAATTTGTGTATAAAATAATATTTTTAAAATACATCTAAAGTTAAAAAATGAATACAATAAATAAATAGTATGATGAAGATTTAAAATTATTGTTAGAAAGTAAGAATTAAAGAATCATTGGATATAATAATTAAAAATGACAAAAATTAACAACATAATAATAAAATTAATTATTATAATTCTCACTTATTATTTATATTATTTTTAATAATATATGCCAAAAAATATTAGAAACCGTATTTTGGTAATTGAATATTTATTGAAATTGCCTATTGTTTATATTTGTAATAATTTAAAATATTTCACTTATATTCGACTATTTGTTTTCTAATAAAATAAAATACATTTTATTCCAATTATCTACTTACATCATATTCCAAACTTCAAAAACAACGTTATTCACTTTCTAAATTTTCTTTACTTTTATTTAGACAATGAAAAAAAAACTACTATAAAGATAATTTATCATATGATTTTCACTTACATTCACTTGTTCTCAAATCAAAATCATCCTTAATGTAGCGCATGATCGATATAAAAAAATATTATAACTTCTCGGATAAGGCACCAGAAAGATGTTAATGGTTGGAAGAACCCACAAAATATTTTATAATCTTGGAGTCCATAAAAAATGTATGCAAACATAAATTTGATGAAAATAATCTAAATCTTGCTACTAATATCGTGACTATGAGACTATTTTTATAAAGGTTTACAGATAATTTTACTCCAAATAATAAAGGAAATCCTAAAATTAAAACCCCAAATGCCTAAAACCTATAAATTACAAAAGATCTTGGATTCCTAATCTTAGATCACTAATGCCTCCAATATTCAGACAATTTGAAGAAAGAAAAAATCTTAGTCCACGCAACATTTTTCGTTGTTGATATCTAACTCTCATATTAGTCACTCAACTTCATTTTATAATAAATTCTTCTTCGTCTATTTATAGTTGAGTTATTGGGTCACTTTGCTTACCTAAATTAAATATCACATGAACATATAATAATATATATATATATATACATATTTTAAATAAAATTGAAAAAAAGCACATGGGAAGGGAGCCCCTCCTCTCTCTCTTCTGTGAGAGGTGGAAGGGGATGGGGCAGTAAATGTTATTATAGGTTCAAGTGACTTATAACTTGTTATTATCTATTAGAGAGTTACAAATTTATTATAAAATGAAACTGAGTGATCAACGTGAGATTGACACAAAGTTAAATGAAATTACTCCAACTTGAACATAACATCTCATGATCTCGTAACCTTATATTATTTAGTTAAGCATTACTTGCACCTTTTAAAGGTTTAGGTTTGTGTTTGAAACGCTGTAGTTAGACACAATAAAGGTAATCACGATATATCATTGGCATTCCATCAGGCAGCACCTCAATATACCGTACCCTCATTCTTGATGCATTAGTTTCTAAGCCTCTGTGTTCATGAGTTATAGATAAGAACAAGTTCCTAGTTCTACAGTTTCATGGCATTGACAGAACAAACGAGTTGAAAGGAAAAAGGTTAAAAAAAAATTCGGGAACAGGAAGAAATCTAGTTTCATGGGCATTGACAGACGCGGTGCGGTACGTGATGACGACTGAGTCGGCAGAGAGGAATCAGCAGTCGAGGAGATGGTTGACCGTGTTTTCACTCGACGGTCATCACCGCTGCTGTTGCAGAGTCTGATACATACATCACAGTATCATTGAATGCTTGCAACCGGTAAAATGGCACCTTTTCTTAGTTTCTCTGTAAATAAGCATCTTTTGGTCACGCAATCTTCTCTTTTTAACAGAGGTTTATGCAGCCTGAAACCCGTAACCCTGGTGAAATCTACAGTCGACCATTTTGTACCACAAGAAAAAAGAAAGGCACACCGCAAAGCTCGTCGTCACCACCAAAAGCTTAACTACAGTGAGTCAACAAGTCGAATACAAAAACTGGATCAGAAACACATTCTGGAACTATAATGGAACAACCTTTTGAGCGTGTCAAAATCTCAAAAACAATGGCAGGGGATTGAAAAGAGCGGGATGGATATGCCGAAATGTTCCAAGATGGATTACATAACAGAACTTTTTCGAAAAAAAAAACAGTAGAGAAAAAGAAGGGAAAAAGAGGAGTACGCCGTTCTCGAACAGTATACAAGTCGTATGTATATGCACACGAAAGAGAAGCACAAATCTTTTCGTTTTTCCTCTTCTTCCGCGCTTGCTCTGCCACTACTCCTACTTATAATGCCTGGCTTCATCCTGTGTGCCTTCCGGCGATAGGGCCTTACATTTGTGGTAACGCCCTTGGAGCTCTCAAGCTGAGCCCGCCGCCATCGAACTCCGCTGCGGTCGCGGTCGCGCCAGCCAACGTCAGAGCGCAGAGGAGGACGCCGGCTTCGACCTGTTGGCTTGCCATTGCAACGAAGACGAAGAACCAGAACAAGAACATCTTTTTCTACTTTGATCTTTGGACTGGGAACTGAGTTTTATAGGGAGGGTGATAGGAACAGGTGTTACTGTAAAATCCTGGGAATAAAATGCTTCTTTCGTCTCTGTTCTGTTTGCTGCACAGGAGATCGATGAAGAGGGGGAAGAGGGAGGACTTGGTGTTTGGTTGGTTTTTGTTTTGTTCTGTATTTTTTCAAAATTATTTCGTTATATTTTTTTCTCTCTTTTGCTTGCTTACGTTCCTTCTTTTGTCTCGAAATTTAAATAAAAAAATAAAATAAAACATTGAAACGAATCAACTCTTTTTTCTTAGGCCCAAATTTGTTTAGGCGTCAGAGTCACATCATTCATCAATGTCACGTCGAAACTGTTTCGGCTTCATGCCACGTTTTTATGTTATTTTTTTTTCTCCAGTATTGCTTCTTTGCAAATATCATGTTTCATATTTTTTGTAAAAAATATATACTAACTCAAACTTGATAAGTATTTTTTTATGATATTAAGTACCATATGATCCACATAAGTCCAAGCGCCAAGTTTATGAATCGTAGTTAGATGATATATTCATGTTCTTTTTCTAATATATGTGAAAAGATTTACCTTTAAATTTCCAAATATTTATGCTCATTATTTGCATATTATTGTATAACTAACTTGAATATTGTGATATATCGGTATTAGTAATATTGGTATTAAAGGCCAAGGTCGATATGGTCATGCTTCCGTGATGAGCCAAACCTATGATAACATTGTACGTTTATCCCTTTAACGAGGTGAGCAAACAGGGCCAAAATTATGACAATTTACTATTGGATATGACTTCATAGTACATGGTACGTACGTACATGAAAGCTAATGCATTGTCTAGTCTCAACGTAAGAGATTTTTGGGAGATTTTTTTTATTTTGTCCAATGCGAAAATATGTTTTTTTGTGTGTATATATATATGTGTAGGGGGCAATACTATATAATTCAGATTTCAGAGTATTTTTAAAATGTGAGTGCTTAGAGCATTTTAAGAAGGACAAGTAAGAAAGAAGTACTGTTTGATGTTTCTATATATTAATTATGATGTGCGATTATTAACCATTTTTAATATAATAGTTTTTAAATTAAGTATTTAAGAAATTAACTTCCGTCGACATGACTGAGTTATCAAACAATGAGAAAGATGATTTTCATCTTAAAAATGAGTCAACAAATACTTTGAACATTTTCTAATTTTACACAAAAATCGTATATATTTTTTAAAGCAAAATTTGATATAAGATAACAAATTATTTTTCAAAATTAATTTATTTCACTTGATTTTTATCACAAACAAGTGAATCTAGTGTCCTAAAAAGTAGAGGGATGTGCGGATAAATAAACCAAAATCCAAAGCATTGAACGTCTGAATCTTTTATATTACTGAAAAATAATAGGAATGAAGTAGTAGGACAACCAAGTCAAATATTATGGATAAAAAAATAACTGATATCGATATTTTAGATATCTTTACCTATTTTTATTTTAGTTTTCTTAGAAAAATATATCATTTTATTCTAACAACATGTTTAAAAATATATATCACTTTATCCAAACTATATATTGAACTAACTTATATATATATATATATAAAGTAAATTATGAAAATATAAATTTATTTATTTTCGAATTACTAATTATTTAAAATGAGTCCTAACACAAAGTAAATAAAAATTAAATCATGATTTATAAATAGTTTTGAGATTTTTTTCCTGAAAATCTCAAGAAAAATCTATAAAAGTCATTTTCTCCTTGAAGATAATAATAATATTTTAAAAGAGTCCTGACTCAAGTAAATTAAGAAAATTTAAAAGCCTAATTTATAGCTATTTTTAGGAATATCTTTCCAAGTAAAATTTTAAAATAGTAAATAAGAAATATTTTAAATTCCTACTCAAATAAAACATGGGAATTTATAATTTATAATTTAAAATTCTTCTTTACGAAAAATGAAGAAAAAAAATTCTTTTATTGTTATCCTTAGAATTAGTTTTTACCTGAATCAAAAATCAAAAGGTAAGAAATTAATAATTATTTAAAATGAGTCCTCACAGATAGTGGATTAAGAAAAATATATAATTTATTATTAGTTTTGAGACTATTTTTCCTGAAAACCTAAAAAAATAACATTCAGAAAAGCCAATTTTACCTTGAAAAGAGTAAGATAATAATAATTACTTTAAAAAGAGTTCATGATTCAAGTAAATTAAGAAAATTTCACAACCTAATTTATTATTATTATGAATATCTTTCCAAGGAAAATTTAGAAAAAAATAGGAAATAATATTCATTTTAAAATATTCCTCTCAAGTAAAATAAGATGACTTAAAATTTAAAATGATTTTTTTCTGAGAAAATTAAGAAAAAAATAAATTATTTTTTCTTATCCTTGGAATTATTTTCCCCTGAAACAAAATAAAAAGGTAATACAATAATATTATTTGAAAAGAGTTATAAGTCAATAAAATTAAAGATAAAATTCTAATATATTATTAGTTATGGGATTATTTTTTCTGGAAAAATAAAAAATGTTATGAAAGCTTATATCTAATTATTTTTTTCCTTGAAAAGAATAAGTTTGTAAGGCAATAAATAATACTTTTTTTTAAAAGAGTCTTAATTCAAGTGAATTAAGAAAATATAAAAAATATAATTTATTATCTTTATTTAAAAGCTTCCTAACAAAAGTGAAATAAGAAATTTTAACAATATAGAATATTATGTTCTAAAAAAATAAATAAAATGATAATATATATATATATATATATATATATTTATTATATCCAAAACAGAAAAAAAAGTTTATACCTATAGATAACCATGGATATAAATGAAACATTATATAGGTATATTATATATCATGTACAATAACTATTATTATTTATTATTACTATTATCATTAATTCACCTATCTAATTACTTATATTTCATTCGATATACATATTTTTGTAATCTTATATATGTATAATCTATCTCCTTCAAATCTTTCATTTAGGAATTTAGGGAATTTTTTATTTTAATTATTGTATTTCTCGTAAAAGTTTTAACATTTAATATCTATTTAAACTTTTAAATCAATGACATTATTATTTGATCTAACATTAAGTATTATCTTCTCAAATTACCTCATATTTATTTCATTTATTTCCTTCTGTTTCTTTTTCAAACTTATTTTTTCGCTCAAGTTCATTTTGATTTTTTATTTTACTAAAACAATAATTTTTATTATTATTTAATAATTTTCTACATATATTATAATTTTATATATAATTTTGATGTACAAGAGTTCTTCTAAGCTTTTGAGTCATATTTTTTTTCATTATTTTTCATTTATCATATATACCATATCAATTAAAAATTATATCTTTACTCGTTTAATGCTTCACTCACCTTTTTTCTCCCTTTTAAACCTTATTCACAAACACACACACCCCTATTCATTTAATTCTTTTTCTCAATTTTTAATTTGTTTCAATATTTTCTTTTCTCATCTTCTAAATGCACAAATCCAATATTTTTTAATAGATATCTCATGAATAATCATAACTAATTTCTCAATTTGGTATTAACGCTTTTTATATTTTCATGTTAGGGTCTTTAAAAAAAAATATCTTTCTTCTAATATAAGAAATTAATGGAGATGATCTAAAGTTAAATAGCTAAGTGTCCTTGTCTTAAATATTTTTCATGCACCAACTCACATACACTACAAACATTTATCCTCTCTCCTTGACATCCGCAATATTCAATTATGTAAATTATAACTATAAATTCTTTTATGAATTAGCTTTCTCATTTCAGCATAATAAGAAATCACCGATCATTTTTCTTATGACCATTCTAAAGGAAAATTTATATTTTTCTTCATTTTAATTTTTTACTTTAATTATCTTTCACTTTTTCGCCCACCTTCCATCTTTTCATTTTTTTCCTCTCATTCTCATCATTATATCAGAATACATTTTTTTGTATAATAAAAAAGTTTTAGAAACTCTTAGTATTCAACACAATATTCATAAATAGCTATAAAAAAATTGAATGCCTTTGCCTTTCTCTTTTATTCGAGAAGGTAAGATCAATCTATCTCCATAAATATCCTAATCAATGCACAATTTGTTACATGTTTTCTAAATACTTTAATGTGGTAGACGAACATCCCAACTATAATTAATTTTAAGAAAATTAAAAAGTTAAGAATTCAATGTCAATGGAGGATAAAAGACCAATAATAATAAAATATCATGTGCCTATATCCTATGTACATAGGGGTAGACACGAGTCGAGCCGAGATAGACCAACGTTTAAATAGATCAGACTTATTTAGAAAATTTAGTAAACGAACTAGGCCAAATACCTATAATAAACTTATAATTTAAGTTTGACATGATTTATTTATTAAATTTAATAAGTTTGATCTAATTTAATAGCTTATTCGTTAATAAATATATATTAAATTTATTATAATATTAAAAAATATTGTACACTTTAATATTTAAATATCTAACACACTAAAATTAACAATAATTTCAAATAAAAGTGACTTATTATACCACTTTTGACATCATATTTAATTTTTTTAATCAAATTATTAATAATTTTGACTCATATACTAAATACTTTTTAAGCTTTATAATAAATATTAATTAGATAAGTTAATTTTATAAACTAATAAGTTAAGTCTAATATAAACGAGCCAAGCTTATTTAAATAAAATATTAAATTTTAATTTTGAGTCGGACTTATTTATCTAAAAATATGGATCGAACTAGATTTAAAATAGATCAAATCACAAACTGCTCACAAATTATCTGAGTTATTTCTAACCCTATTTAACATATACATCTTCCTTCAAAGTTGCCCTTGTATTTACTCTTTAAGTTAAACTATATAACAGATTTGTATTCTTATCTCTTTAAGTTAAACTATATAATAAATGAATTAGCATATCAGAAGTATTCACCATCTCACTATTCTTCATGTAGCATGTCCTTGAAATCGAGGAACACTCCACTAGAATACAAACCATGTAATTACTTCTTTCACGTCTGGATCTTATCATCTTAACGTTCGATAAAAAATGTTTTGCTGTCTAGTGAAAAAGACGGACGTTATATTTCACCAACATGAGGTGTTGCCTCATGACTTAATTTTTTTTAGTTGTTTCTTTAGGTATGAGATAATTGATCCTACATTTAAGCATTATATATCTATTGTTGAACTTGTAAGGAACACGTAGAATTCATTTAAAATTGTCATAATACAATATAAATAATGTTTGGTGCACGTTAAATTTTATGAAAAAAAAGTTTTCATTGTCATTTTTATAGGACAATTTCAAATTCGAATTAACATACATACATACATACATACTGATTTAGTCATTTTTTTATTAACATGAGTATTGAGACGAGTAGAGAAATATAAAAAAAAAGTTGTAAGATTAATATATGTTCAATTATTTATTTGTAAATAAAAAATAATTGTTTATTTAGGATATTTTTTCAATTATTGTTATCATTTATAGTTAATTATATTTTAATATTAACAAATATTTTTTATATAATAAAGATAATTATTAAATTTTGCGTGAAGCGCAATTGTGTTGCCTAGTTATCTACGTAGATTGCAATATTAATATCATACTTTTTCGTTTTGAAGTGTGGTGGAGTAAAACACATGTCAAGGCTTGGTCTTGTAGTAGCACATTTAATAAATGAGTCTATTTCGAATATTGTTTTGTGCATTATTATTATTGTTATTTTTTGTTTTTCACCTTTTATTCTCTTGTTCATCCATTACCTTACCATTTACTTTTATTAGATTACATTTTATTAAATTTTTAAAAGAATTATGTATATACACTACTTCGTAGGTTTGAAGTCTTTAAATATATTTATATAAATCTATTTATTGTTATATTCCATGCCTTTGAATGTTATATCTGTTTTCACCTCTTTTTTTATTAATCCTTACTCAAATGTTACATATTAGTATTTTATAATTTTTTTTCTATGGCATATTATATATTTGCACTTGATTCAGAGTTTTCTTAAAGGTGCAGCAAAATAGAATGATAAAAAAAGAAAACAACAAAAACATGGAAATGTAAAAAAAAAAGACAATAGATTCCTATCATATAGATTAGTAAAAACTTTGAATTTAAATTCACAGAACTATTTTTTTTCATCAGTGTATGGGTAAATAGTCCATTGCTAATTCAATCCAAAGATTGCACCTTTTGAAATAATATGTATATCAAAATTGAAATTCAAAACTATTAACTTAATGCACCTATAAAATACTTAGACATGATGGACCTGATAAGTCATCATTTTTAATTAATTTTATTATCTATTGTTGATTTTGTATTCAGTGTCTAAGATATGAACATACCCAAATGCTTTGTAGGTGCATTAACTAGTTACGAAAATTAATTTTTATCTTCTTTCTTTAAAAAAATTGTCATTCAAATAAGTAAATTTTACCCTCTTTTTTATTACCATTTTTTATCAATCTAAATGTCAGTAAAATATGGGATAATTTTCATGCACGTTGTTTCAACTTTAATCTTAATATTTTTATAGTTCTCTAACTTTTTTCTTACACAATTATTTTTCAAACTTTATGTTTGCATACTTGATCATTTTATCGACTATAATATTTTTTTTCACTCTCTGGATTGAGTATATTCATGTTTATATTCTATATTATAATAAAATATATCACGATGGATACATATTCTATTAAACAAAGATCTCTGATGTTTATCGTATATATACCGATTGATAATCTTATATGATGTGTCGTAAAGTCAACCTAACATATCTTATTAGAATGATAAGATAAAATATTATATGATCATACTAAGTTAGAAGAATATAAAAAATGTTCATTGTTTTAGATAAAAAGATAAAATGTGCAAAACAAATAAAGTTGAAGGACTAATGCGAAAGAAAAAAAAAAGAGAATTAAAATATTATTATTGTCACCGTTACTTATGTATGTGTCCATAATTTACGTATGTCATATGCAGTTTAGGTTGAGATAACCGAGTTTACTACTTATCGAGCTGCTGCTTTGCAATACAAGTTAGCAATCATCCTGTGACAGGTTGAGCTACTGAACGTTGATAAATATCCCCTTATCTACAAGGTGTATTTAGTCCCACATCGGGCAGACAACGAAGAGGTGGACGGAGCGGTGGATACTTAAGAGGGAGGAGGACGACGGAAAGACTCATACCTTTCTCGGCCTTTTGGCTAAGATCAAGTGTAGTATCTGTTCTTATCAGTTTAATATCTGATACGTGGGCCATCGGCCCACTATGATATTAAATTAATTTTTTTCACGGGTGAAGGCCCATCACAGCAGCTTGCTGCTGGGGCCTTCGAGCGTCGCCCACGCGTTGCACTACTGCGAGGGCCTGGCGCACCCCCATTACCAAGTCAAATCCAAAATTTATCATTGTTCTCTTTTTGGCTTAATAATTCTTAGTAGTAGAACAAAAAAATAGTTGTTATTGTTAGTCGATTTTTTTTCGATTAATTTTTTTTATCTCGATTAACTTTTTTTGGCTTCTATATCTTTTTATTTATGACAATAATAATTTTTTATATATAAATTAATATGTTTACTTATTATATATGTTAATATTATTATGAGATATCCTATTTTTTTCTAATTCAGCTTAAATCCTCCTACTTATTTATGACAGTCATAAATTTATACACTTTTCTGGACATTTTGGCAATCATAAATTTATCAACTTTTTAGGAAGATTCTTAAAAATGAAGTAGGAAGATTTAGAATTTTCTTATTATTATTTATGACTTAAAATTTATAATTTTATTAATATTATTAAAAAAAGTTTTATTCTAATTGAATAATTTATATAGGGTCCCATGGAGGTGCTACCTACTTAATTAAGTAGCACCGTATTACTTATCTTAACAACCGTATGATGTTAGATATACGATAGATCTAACAACTTATAACTAACTATTTAAGAAAGAGAACATTTTATTTCCACCATATATTTAACATCCTTCGGTTGTTATGAGAAGTGGTACGGTGCTATCTACTTAACTAGGTAGCACCTCCATTTTTTTCATTTATATATATCAAAATAATTTAAATATAATAATATATAATTTAGTTAGATAAATTTTTCTTGGGTTTATTTGGTGATATTTTTTTAAACTTAGAAATCGTTTAAATTTCTTGGAAATTTAAGCCTATTTTTTATTATTTAGATTACACTTTCATTTAATTTATTTATTATTCACTTTTATCCCATGTGTCAATAGTGTTTTAGGCAATATTGTCATAATCGAATCGGACATAAATTCGAAAGAGTCTTCGGATCAAGTTTAACCAGTCGAACGATTAAACCGGATGGTCGAACCAGACATTATTAAAAAATATTAAACTACAATATAATTTATAATTTAGATAAAGAATCACAAATAAATAATTAAATATAAAAATATTTTCAAAAATTATGATCAATTAATATTTTATTTGATAAAAATATTAATAAAAATATAGCTTAAATAATTATTTACTCAAACATAAATATCAATTAAAAAATTTCTTTTATGATTAAAAAGAAAAAATAAAATAAAAAAATATTTTAAAAGGCCCTGAACTCTATCATTTTAAGGTCTATTTACCTCCGAAGCCCACTTTTAATCCAATTTTTCTTTTTTTTTTAACTGATCGGTTCATTAAAATGATAGGTTCAAACTATTCAATTATCATTTTTTCGATTTTAGAATGTTAATTGATCATTCATTTGAAACCTAAAACCCATGTTGTCAGAACCTCTATTTGTTATTATATTTCATGCCTTTGAATGTTATATCTGTTTTCACCACTTTTTTATTAATCCTTACTCGAATGTTACATATCAGTATTTTATAGTTTTTTTCTGTGGCATATTATATATTTGCACTTTATTCTGAAACCAAATATGTCAGAGTTTTCTTAAAGGTGCAGCAAAATAGAATGATAAAAAAAAAAGAAGAATGCACCTTATGAAATAATATGTATATTAAATTGAAATTCAAAACTATTAACTTCGCCTTTTCAAGCTAGAATTGAGACTGTTAACTATTTAGCAAAAGAATGCCAACGTTCATATGTGAATAGGATTGTAGTAGCATAGCAACGCATATTTTTTAACTAAATGATTTTAATTTTTTTGTGTATTTATTTTTTCAATTTACAGTTTTTCTAATTGAAAAAAATAGACCCACACGCATATAATATAGTCGCGTACACATTAGAAAGGGTGCCCGCTGCTCCCAAAAATTTTAATGTCACTTTCTCTATATTAATTCTATTTTTATTTATTTTATACTATTAAATAACTTAATTAACTTTTCTCAATAAGTTAGACATATTTCCATCAAGTTAGTAGTATTATATTTCCACTAATACTAACCAAAATTTTTATTAGTATTTATTTACTTCATTATAATTAATTATTATATATTATTTATGTAATTTCTCAACCATATATTGTAATATCTTTTTTATTAATACCACATATTTTTTATGAAAAAACATAACATTTTATTACCATTTATTTGCTTTATTACACCTAATTATTTATCATTATATTATATTATTTATATGATTTATAATGTGATTCTTAGATTAGTTTTTATAAATAAATAATTATTTGATGTTTTATAACTAAATTTAATCTAGACATCACATTCTATGGTGAAATATATCTTGAGTTTTGTCAAATTCTAAGATTAAATTTAGTGATAAGCATCAAATAATGATTCATGTATAAAAACAAATCTAAATCACATCAGAAATCATATAATATAATGATAAATAATTAGGTGTAATAAAGTAAATAAATAGAAATAATATGTTATGTTTTCATAAAAAAAATGTGTGGTATTAAAGAAAAGATAGTATAATATATGGCTAAGAAATTATATAAATAATAATCAATTATAATGAAGTAAATAAATAACAATAAAAAATTTGGTTGGTATTAGTGGACATATACAATTAATAATTTTCTTTGGAATGTATATAATTTTTTGAAAAAAAATAATTAAATAATTTAACAGTATCGAATAAATAGATATAAAATTGGTAAAGAGGGATGTCATTAAGATTTTGGAAGAGACATTAAGAACACCCATTACAAAATATATTTGTACGATCTTATTTCATATTTTTTTATTGTCCTCCACGCCTATGAGACAAAGAAACAGGGGTGTGACATTGACATTTGTTAAAAATGTATTTTCTTTTTTTGAAAAGAAAAACTGTTATACAATGTATAATCAATAAGGGCTTAGTGCACCAATAAAACACTTAGATATGCAGAGCAAATTCTATACCTTCAATTATGGGTTTGATAAGTCATCATTTTTTTTTATCAATTTTATGATTTGTTATTGATTTTATATTGAGTGTCTAAGATGTGCTCAATATTGTAGGTGTATTAATTAGTTATGAACGAAAAGAAAATTATTTTTTTATCTTCTTTCTTTAAACAATTTATCATTCAGAGAGTACATGTTACTCTAATTTTTATTACCATTTTTTTTATTAATTTAAACGTGATTAAAATATGGGGTAATTTTCATGTACGGTGCTTCAACTTTAACCTCAATATTTTTGTAGTTCTCTAACTTTTTTCTTGCACAATTAATTTTCAAACGTTATATGTGTTTGCATGCTTGATCATTTTATCGATTATAATATTCATTCTGTTGATTGAGTATGTTCATGTTAATATTCTATATTACAATAAATTATATCATAACAGATACATGTCACATTAAATAAATTTCAATTTTTTTATCTGATCTCTATCTTAGATACACATATTGATAATCTCATATGACATATTGTAAAGTCAACCTACCATATTTTATTATAATGATAAGATAAAACATCTATATGAACATACTAAGTTAAAAGAATAGGAAAAAAAATCATTGTTCTAGATAAAGAAATAAAAGGTGCAAAATAAATAAAGTTGAAGGGCTAATGGTAAAAGAAAAAAAAATAGAGAATAAGAAAATTATTTAGGCCAAAGTTGAAAGATTATTCGTGAAAATTATCTGTAAAGCAAATAACGGGTCAAATATTGCTCTTAATTTTCCTTTTGCATGTGCTTTCAGTCTATTTCATTATTATTCTCTCTTTTTGGTCTAGACAATTCATGCATTACTTTGCTCATCAAATGAGACATGTAAGTTTATATTTGACACAAGAAGAAGAAATATAATCATATCATGAAAAGAAGAAAACGACTGAGCCCCTCATTATCGTTACCGTCACTTATCTATCTATCCATAATATGCATATGTCAGATGGAGTTTAGATTGAGATAACCGAGTTTACCACTTGTCGAGCTGCTGCTTTGCAATACAATTTAGCAATCATCCTGTGACAGGTTGAGCTACTGAACGTTGAGAAATATCCCCTTATTTACAAGGTGTATTTAGTCCCACATCGGTCAGACAAGGAAGAGGTGGACGGAGCGGTGGATACTTAAGAGGGAGGAGGCCGACGGAAAGACTCATACCTTTCTCGGCCTTTTGGCTAAGATCAAGTGTAGTATCTGTTCTTATCAGTTTAATATCTGATACGTGGGCCATCGGCCCACTATGATATTAAATTAATTTTTTTCACGGGTGAAGGCCCATCACAGCAGCTTGCTGCTGGGGCTTTCGAGCGTCGCCCACGCGTTGCACTACTGCGAGGGCCTGGCGCACCCCTTACCAATTCAAATCCAAAATTTAGTAGTTCTTAGTAGTTGTTATAACAAAACTTTCTGACTTCTCTATATCTTTTTAGTTATAACAAAGATATTAAAATATTTTATAATATAAATTAAAATATATTTTCTTATTATATATTTTAATATTAGTATGAGATATGCTATTTTTTCTTTTAATTTCAATCTAAAAATTCTACTACTACTCATGGCAGCCATAAATTAATAAACTTTTCTGGACATTTTGGCTATTAACTTTTTTGAGTATTAGGAAGATTTTTTTTTGAGTATTCGGAAGATTGATGAAGATGAAGTAGGAGGATTTAGAATTTTTTAATTATTATTTATGACTTATATAATTTCATTAATACTTATTCAGAAAAGTTTTATTCTAATTGATAATTTATATATAATATTAAAAGATAAGTTTTTCTTGGGTTTGTGATATATTTTTAAACTTACAAATCGTCTAAATTTCTTGGAATTTCAGCCGATTTCTTTTATTTTTTAGATTTCACCCCCATTTAATTTATTTATTATTCACTTTTGTCCCATGTGTCAATAGTGTTTCAGGTTTCAAATCTAACTCCAAGAATTCGTTCTACAACATAATACTTTCTTGTTTATGCAACGCACATCTGGTGGGTGAGGAATTGGGGCATGTAAGCCGATGGGGATGATAAGTTTTGGGGAGTAATATTGTGAGGGTACTTAAATGAGATTCTTTTATTTAAATTTTTTTTGTTATTCTTATAATTCTTTTGGCAAAAACAATTACCTCTGGATTTTTCTCATCAAACATAACGAAGTATTTTTCACTTATAACGTTACTTTTTTATTTAATAGATTAAACTTCAACAATTTTTATTGGTTCATACATTAAGAAAAAACGGTTTATACATAATTGATTTAATTAATTATGATCAAATTTCATTTGATGATAAACAGTATTTCTTGTAACCATTAACACAATTTTCTTCGCGATTTACGAAACTGTCAGCAATAAGTTTATTCAACTCTAATTTGATACAATTTGTTTTAATTAATTAAAAGAACAAAGAAAACTATTTTTTTATCTTTCTTTTAAAGAAAAAATATTATTTAAACATGATTAACTTTTACTGCATAATTTTGATCCCGCATAAACTATGATTCATATATCTTTCCGGATTAAATTTAAATCGCATATAACCTTTTCCATGCTCCTGAGCCATCACTTCCCTTCATCGAATTGAACAAACATTTCCAATGTCTACTGCTACATCAATAGAACAAGATTTGCTCCATCTTCAAGCTCTGGTAAAAAAATATATGATGTCCTATCAAATTGACAGTTTTAGGTTGCTGCCTTTGCTAAATATATGTTCCACTGTTGCATGCAAAATGCCTTCCTCATCAACAATCATGCGTAGGGAAAGGTTCTGGCCGATCGTCTTGTTCAATTGCCATTCTTGTTTTATTATATATTTCCAGCAAATTGCAGCAAATCCACACAAAAAAAGGTGTTTATGAATAGTACATTTGCCAGAGAAAAAGTAGCTGTCAAATTTTGTGATGCATTGGCTTTCGGTGATCTAAAGAGATGGCGCTGGCATTTTGGAAGTATGCCTTGTCAGGTACTCGCAGATATCTCCATCTTCCAGCTTTATAAGGTTTTTGCTGGTTCTATTTCTTGTTTCATATGCCTGCATCCATAGGCCCAACAAGACCCAACTGCATTTATTTGGCGAATTGGCGTCATGTATTCGACCAGCTGGTTTGCATGCAGATGGATAGACAGATAGATACTTGGCCAATTGTGATTTTTCCCCAAAATGAGCAATGCTCGAATCATGCAGGAGGAGGTACACAGTTTTTTTAGGGTAAACGTGCCATAATGCACATTGTCTCGTTCCATCTTATTAGATGAGACTAAAAATGTTAACAAAATAACCGGATGAAGTGAGAATAATGTTCTTTTAAGTGATAACAGAGACTTCCTTTTCTTATATTTCAATCTCAAATATACAATTTACATTAAAAGAATGTGAAGCATGCTTACTTAATTGGTGAGATATATAAGGTCTCATCTTATTTTAGATACTCCTTTATCATGAATTTTTATTCAATATATTAATATTAGACCTTCGTGTTTCTCTTAATATATATATATATATATATATTTAATATAATAATAATAATTAAGTTGGTTGATTCACATGATTAGCAAGTCTACACCTCATATTGAAGAATCAAGTTTTCTATTTTGAGATCTTGAATCACAAATTTGATTAGAGTTTATCTTTGTTATGCCCGTCCGAATATCGAATTAGTCGATTGCTAATAGTATTGTTATTAATAATTAAGTTGGTTGATTCACATGGTTAGCAAGTCTGCACCTCAGATTGAAGAATCAAGTTTTCGATTTTGAGATCTTGAATCACAAATTTGATTATAGTTTATCTTTGTTATGCCCGTCCAAATATCGAATTAGTCGATTTGTAATAGTCTTGAATTATAATTATATATATATTTAATATAATAATAATTAAGTTGGTTGATTCACATGGTTAGCAAGTTTGCACCTCAGATTGAAGAATCAAGTTTCGATTGTGAGATCTTTAATCACAAATTTGATTATAGTTTATCTTTGTTATACCCGTCCGAATATCGAATTAGTCGATTGCTAATAATCTTGAACACAATGTTCTGCCCAATGACAGAAAAGAAGAAAAGGCGGTGACGAGGGTCTCTTCCCACATGAGCCGCTAATAAATGAGTCCTCAGGATTTATTGATTGAATAATGACTATACATGATATCTTCTTTTGGTAGAGCTAGATACTATAGTTTTTATCGATTTGACCATGAGGTTTTGAATCTTTCCTTCTCTTGTACTGTTCTTCTACTGGCTGTAGTTCGTCGTATGTACATTATCATGCTGTCACATGGGAAGCTAAGTAGTCCCCTGGTAAGCCCAGAAGTGGATGGCTAGAGGCCGGAAGCCCGGAACGCACTCACTCTTGTCTCATGTATCTATATCCAGTTGTTAACATGACCCACATCACATACGTAGGCATTGTAGCACGTACTGTTCTTGATAATATTGTACAAAATTGAAACACCTCGAATAACTTAAATTGTACAAAATTAGCTTTGGATCATTCGACTTTCAATATGTTTTAGGCCACCAAATCTCACTTTATCATTATTTAGGCCCACTTAAGCTTCCTATTATTAATTCTTAAATAACTTTTTTTAATGGTCTAAATCTCGATAAAAATATAACTCGAACGACCTAAATGCTAATAAGTGATTTGCATTCTAAAATATTCATTTTAAAGTGCACAAAAACGTGTTAAATCCGTTATGAGAACCAAGTTTTTTACATGATTGCATGCATACGTGTATGTTTAGATTTTTATATCATCAAAATATGTGTAAATAATCATTCTTAATGATTTTATGATCTTTATAAGAAATTAGTGAATATTACAAAATATGAGGTATATTTTTTAATAAAATTAAATGACTCATAATGTTCATTTCGATTTTAGTTGTGATGACTACCTGCAACTCTTACATGATATTTTTGCATTGAGTATTACAAATACACGATTATGTAATTGAATTGATAAATAATTATTTATTTATATTGAACACAAATTATAAATGACCATCAAACTTTTAGTATTTTATACTAAATATTATTGTGTATTGTTAATTTGGTGGTGTTATGATATAACTTGCACCCACCAAATAATTTGTTGACTCGACGGTTAGACTCGGTTAATTTGTATCACTTGGATTACATATCTCATCGGATTTTTTTTTCTAAAAAATCGAATTGAAATCCTTTTATATAAGTTAGAATTTCTAAAATCTCAGGTCAAATATAAATGAATTTCATAAATATATGTATATTTCTTTTATTCTTTCCTCTCTTCTCGTAGCAATAATGCAAGCTTAATTTGGTGTACAAGGAAGTTTTCCCGCTGTGATCATATATAGAAAATTTGTGGGGTTGTGTTAAACTTGATGAACCATTTCCTGAATCTGATCTGCAAATTCTGATCAACCACATCAAGCAATGAAGAGGTAGAGAAAGAAGAATAAGGAAGAACAGAGAAGATTTGGGGGGAAAACTATTTTTTCTCTACTCATATTATTGCCAACCTCATCTTCCTACCAACTACTTCCCCTTCTATTTATATTCTACAACTATTAGATAACGGTGCAGAAAAAAATATCTAAACTGATACAAGCCTATACATAATGATATAAACTGTCTGCTACAGTAATAACAGAATGCTACAGTAATAACAGTATGCAGATTGATATAACAGTGATTTCATCACGCCCCCTCAAGTTGGAGGCTGGAAAAGATTGCACAGACCCAACTTGGAGATCAAATATTGATGCTGTGAACGTCCAAGAGCTTTTGTAAGAACATCAGCCAATTGCTCCTGCGTTGGAATGTACTGCAACTTCAACAAATTCTTGAGCTCACGGTCACGAACAAAATAACAATCAACCTCTATGTGCTTCGTTCGCTCGTGAAACACCGGATTGTCAGCGATTTGAATAGCAGACTTACTATCACTGTGAAGAAGAATAGGTCGGCAGAGAGGAAAATTGAGCTCAGAGAAGAGACGATCCAACCAGATAATTTCAGAAACAGTGAGAGCAATACTGCGGTATTCGGATTCTGCAGAAGACCGAGAAATAACAGACTGTTTTTTAGACTTCCAGGAAACAAGAGAGTCGCCTATTTTAATACAAAAAGCTGAGAGAGAACGCCTAGTAAAAACACAAGAAGCCCAATCCGCATCGCAATAGGCATTCATGACATTATCCCGAACAGCTGAGAAAAATAAACCCTGCCCTGGAGTGCCTTTGAGATAACGAGCAACTCGAAGGGCAGCTTGAAGATGAGAACATTTAGGCATATGCATGAACTGACTAAGATGCTGCACAGCATAGGTGATATCAGGTCGTGTGTTAGTAAGGTAGATGAATCGACCAATCAATCTCTGATAACCCTCTGCATCAGTCAATAAGGGATCATCTGGTGTATCAATACCATATAGCCGTTTAATCTCTTGATCATAATGATAAGTTGTAAGTTTGATGTTCTGCTCCATAGGAGTGTTAGCTGGTTTTGATCCCTCAAGACCCAAATCTGCTAAAAGATCCAAAGTGTATTTTCGTTGAGTGAGAATGATGCCCTTAGAAGATCGTAAGACCTCCATTCCAAGAAAAAATTTCATATCACCAAGGTCTTTGACCTTAAGGTTAGACTGTAAGGTTCCCTTAGCTTCATCAATTAACGCCAAACTATTGCCAGAAATGAGTATATCGTCGACGTAGACAAGGAGAGCTACAAAATGATCACCACGTCGTTTTGTAAAAAGAGTATAGTCATTCCTGCTCTGGATAAAATCAGCAGCTAACAAGATCTCCGTGAATTTTATATTCCATTGCCTTGATGCTTGCTTTAACCCATACAAAGATCTAACTAATCGGCAAGCTTTACCACTTATATCACCATGTAAATTGAGGCCCGGAGGAATGTCCATGTAGACTTCTTCATAGAGATCTCCATTTAGGAATGCATTACTAACATCTAAATGATATATAGGCTGATTATTTTGAGCTGCAGCTATAAGAAATGCCCTCACAGAAACAGCCTTAGCCACCGGCGAAAAAGTTTCTTGATAATCAATTCCTTCACGTTGATTATATCCTTTTGCCACCAACCGAGCTTTATACCGTTCAATCTCTCCTGCTGCAGTTAATTTGATCTTATAAACCCATTTGCAACCCACTGAAACTTTACCTGGTGGTAATGATACTATTTCCCAGGTTCCATTTTGAATTAGTGCATCTAATTCTTCTTTCATAGCATTGACCCACAAAGGACTCTTCACAGCTTGCTTGTATGAAGTAGGCTCCTGAATAGCTGTTAAAGCATGGAAGAAAGAGCCGTAACTAGTAGAAAGGGCATGAGAAGAAACAAAATTCTCTAAAGGATAAGGAGTCGAAGTTAAAGCCTTTCCTTTGTGGACAGAAGGCACAATAAAATCTTTCATCCATTGAGGAGGTTTAATCTGACGTTTATGAGATTGCTGAGATATGTTAGGTTGTGATACTGGAGATATAGGTAAAGAATCTGAGGGAAAAGTACTGATAACATCAGAATTAGGAACCACTATGTCAGGTGAGATTGTATCATGATGATCATTCAGTGCATTATCAGAAGAAGAAAGTGGTAAGTTGATTGTTATAGGCTCATCTGCACCAATATGATTGAAATCTAGAATTTGACCATAATTCAGAGAATTTGAAACTTCTTTTCGAAGAGAGAAAGGGAAGATTTTTTCAAAAAATCTAACATCCCTGCTCACAGAAATGACCTTGGTCTTTAAGTCCAAGACTCTATATCCCTTTTGTGTCATTGAATAGCCCATAAACACATGTGGTTGAGCTCTAGGAGCAAACTTATCTGAAACTAATAGATGAGTTACATAACACAAACACCCAAGGACTTTAAGATGATCTAAATCTGGTGTCTTTCCAAAAAACTTCTCATAACTGGAAACATTATTCAAGACTTGCAGTGGCAATCTATTTATAATATGCACTGCTGATTGAACACATTCTCCCCAGTATTGAATAGGAATATGAGCTTGAAACATTAAGCCCCTGGCCACTTCTAAAATATGTCTATGTTTCCTCTCAACCAATCCATTTTGTTGTGGAGTATAGGTGCAGGAACTTTGATGTAAAATACCCTTTGAGTTGAATAAGTTGTCACAATTGATATTAAAAAATTCAGAGCCATTGTCTGACCTTACCACTTTAACTTTAGCATCAAACTGATTTTCAACTAAAGTGATAAATTGAGTTAACAAAGTACTGATTTCAGATTTATTTTTGAGCAAATATATCCATGTCATCCGACTAAAATCATCAACAATTGTCAAAAAATATTTGCAACCATTGTGTGCCACATGCTTATAAGGCCCCCAAGTATCAATATGTAGGAGTTGCAGTCTTTGTCTACTCCTTTCTTTAGTTGAACAAATAAAGGACAATCTAGATTGTCTTGCAAGTGGACAAACAGCACAATGGAAATCTTTAGTTTTAGTACATTTGTTCAAACTAGAGATAAACTGAAACTTTTCTAAAGACAAATGTCCTAATCTTTGATGCCAAATTTCTGGATCAACATTATTTGCAGCAACTCCCAAAGAAACGGCAAAAGTACTTGGAACAACAGCAGCTGCACCAAAATCTTCAAGATAGTATAATCCTCTTTTCTGTCTACCAATCAGCCTCACCAGTCCACTGAATTGTTCCTGAAGAACACAAAAATCTGAGTAAAATACCACTGAACAATTAAGATCTGAAGTTAATTTTGCCACTGAAATCAGATTATATCTAAAGTCAGGAATATAAAGAACATTCCTGAGTCTTTTATTTGATGATAGCAAATAAGATCCTATGTGTGTGACTACTGAAGTTTCTCCATTTGGTAGAGTTACACTATTTTCACCTGTGACTTTCTTAACATCTTCAAGTATCTCGAGATGTGCTGTCATATGATTTGATGCACCAGTATCCAAAATCCAGGACATATTAGATTCTTTAAAATGAGTTGGAACAATACCTGCCATATTTGCTGCAACTGTTGTATCTGAAATGCATGAATTTTTATCTTTATTGATTAGTTTCAGGACATAGTCATATTGTTCTTCAGTCAATATTGTTTTTTGATTTGCTGAATCACAAGAAAAATTGCCATCTGACACACTCTTCTCTACATTTGATATTTCAGGAACCATAACTGTATTAGCACTATTCTGAAACTTTCCTTTAGTAAACTTGAAACTCGGAGGAAATCCAATTATCCTGTAGCATTGTGACTTCTTGTGCCCTGGCCTTTTACAGTAATCACATATTATAGAGTAGTCCTTCTTTGCTTTTGAATGTAAATTCTGTGGTTTGCTAAAAAAAGCTGATTGATCTACCAAATTATGTCCTGAATGACTTTTGGCTTGCTGTTGTTCTTCTTCTATTATCATTGAGTAAACTTGATTAAGTGATGGCACAGGAATCATCAAAAGAATTTGAGATCTAGCTTGATTAAAAGAGTCATTCAAGCCCATCAAAAATTTGTACAGTTTCTCTTGTGCTAAGTATTCACGATACTTCTTTACTTCATCCATAACAGGTAAATCAGGTATCATAATACTCAAATCTTCCCACAAATTCTTCAACCTCGTATAGTATTCAGCAACTGACATAGAACCTTGCACAATTGTATACATTTCCTTTTGAACAGAATAAATTTTCGTTCCATTGATCTTATCAAACCTTTCCTTTAGATCTTGCCAAATAATTCTGGCTTCCTGATTGTAAGTAACACTGCTGATAAGATCCTTAGCTATTGTACTAGCAATCCATGAAACTACTATAGCATCACATCTCTTCCATTGTGAATGGAGACTCTGATCATACTGGGTCATTTTGCATGATCCATCAACAAAACCTTGTTTATTCTTTCCAAGCAAATAGTTATATAAAGCACTACTCCAAACAGCATAGTTTGATGAATCAGTTAATTGATGTGGTATTATGATCGCACCAGGAACATCAGCTGAACTCAAATGTAAGGGATTATTGAAATCTATGACTATATTTGTAATAGAAGAAGAATTAGATGATTCTGCCATCAAGTGTTCGGATTAATGTGCAAACCAAATATGTTCAAACTTGATGCAGAATTAGAAGCACGAGGAAGATCAAAGATCAGATCAGATCAGATCAAGGAGCTAAGGAAGAACAGATCAGATCCAGAACCAAAAATAATCCAGAAAGCCAGCGATCAAATATTTCCAGATCTAGAAGTAAGAGATTGAAATCTTTAGGTTCTGACCAGATGAGTAAGATGAAGTCCTTTGCTCTGATACCATGTTAAACTTGATGAAGTTTCCATTTCCTGAATCTGATCTGCAAATTCTGATCAACCACATCAAGCAATGAAGAGGTAGAGAAAGAAGAATAAGGAAGAACAGAGAAGATTTGGGGAAAACTATTTTTTCTCTACTCATATTATTGCCAACCTCATCTTCCTACCAACTACTTCCCCTTCTATTTATATTCTACAACTATTAGATAACGGTGCAGAAAAAAATATCTAAACTGATACAAGCCTATACATAATGATATAAACTGTCTGCTACAGTAATAACAGAATGCTACAGTAATAACAGTATGCAGATTGATATAACAGTGATTTCATCAC
>LTAE01000457.1:52576-72371 GCA_001647135.1 Pontederia paniculata | reverse complement strand
AAGTCGGTCGACCGTAGGTGCAGCGGGCGACCGAAGGATTCAGTAGGAATCAGCAGGCGACCGTAGGTGCAGAGGCGCTGGCGTTGGCACGGTTGTTGACATATCATTTCAAACTTCTTCCGACACTTTATGCCATGTCATTAGTTTTGTTGACATGGCTTTCTAAAAGTCCAACTCATCAACTTAAAATGATAAATCAGTACTATTAAATAAAAAGGACTTTCGTTGAAATAATTAAAAAGTTGGAGAACTAATCAGTTACAAACCAAAGTTAAGAGATCGAATTGAGAAAGAGGCAAACTTAATGGACGATCGATGAAAATTACTCCATATATTACAATCAAATTTGAAAGTGAAAGTTAATGGAGAAAGACAATCAAACTTGACAATAGCTTATTAAAAAAATTACATTAATTTTGAGTTCGTTTTGAAATTAGTTTGATTTCTTAATGATCCCTCATAAAAATAAAATATACTTTTACGATTACAATATAAAGTTTAATTTATGTGTGCGATGAAGGATGAATAATTGTTTTCTTTATATTCTTATCACGAATCAGATTAGCGATGATCCTTGAGTACTAGAATTAATGCACAAACAAATTCTACCAAATTACTTTGAATAAATACCGAAGAGCACTGTTTTAAGTAACCCTAACTTTTCATCACATTGTTAGAAAAAAAAGTTGCATAGTTAATGTTTAATCAGAATACATTTTTCGTCTTTTTAAAATTATTTTTTACACCCGCAAACTCCCGGCTTTTTGCGCCTAATCTCATCTCATCTTCCGTTAGTGGTAGAGAGAGAGAGAGAGAGGAGAGAGAGAGAGAGAGAGAGCTGCGAGTTGCGAGCAGCCTTGAGCGATGCCTCTCCTCGCGAGCTGCGGGCGTCCAAGCCTCCTGGTTAGAGGTTCGGCGAGCGGCAACGGGTTCCCTTCGTTCCTCCCCAAGGAAGTGGAGATGATTAGAGACCCCTTCGCTCGCCAAATAGCGAAGAGGATCGAAAGGCTGCCAGTTACGGTAAGATGCAGAAGACGACTAAGAAGTTTATGATTAATCTCGGATGCTTTGGCGTTCTTGGTCTTGTTTACTTAAAATTTTGCTATAATTAGAGAATTAACCGTTAAATTAGATCACTTGTTTGGAAAACTTCAAACTGAGCTGTTAAATTGGAGCATTTTGTTTGGAGAACCTCAAATTGGAGCAGGGAATGTTGAATACATGAATGGTTTAATTGTTTCCGCGAAAACTGAAGTGGTAACGGTGGTAGTCATTGGCAGGAGGAGGAAGCATTTGTATGACCGAGTGTTAATCTGGATAATTTTTGGATCTATTGACTGACTATAAGTATATGGATTTAAAGGTGAAATCTTGAAATCAAAGTTACTCTCGTCACATGAATTTCTGAATTTACCTTCTTGGACTGCCAAATTTGTGTATTGAAGTGTTAGTTGATTTGCTTAAAAGAGTTACTCAATGCATGCAACTGATCATTTAGCATGAGATTGGATACCTCCTGGAGAAAAGATTTTTTTGACGCCAATTTTTGTACATTAACGTTATCATATGAGTTTTTTTTTTTTTTGGCAAAGAACTGCTACATGAATTAAGGAAATGGTTCTTAATCTCGAGGACAAAATGGTCCAACTGGATGTGAGTCAGATCAACTATCATATTAATATGCTCATTCTGTCATTCCTTTGTCAACTCAGCCATGATAAGATAGGTTAACCAGGTATTACGTTCACTGATTGTGACTTATGTTTTCTAGTGTGTTTGTGGATCATGAATAGTCTCTTGATGCCAATTTGGATATTAATGATTCCTTAAGAAATCTTAAACATATGTTAAAGCAATTAGATCTGACAATAGGCACCACTTTTATGCTTATTAAATTTCTGGAAAACCTTGGGAGAACCTTTGCTTGAACATATTGAAAAAGGATATAATCAACAACAGGTAAAGGGTATCAGGAAGCAAATGGAAAACAAATATTCTTTAGAACTATGAATGCATTGATTCATCTTGTTAATAGCTTTGTCATTTCAGTTTTTTTGTCAAGTAGTAGCATAGTGTTGTTATGCAATTGTAACATCTGCAATTGTACTCATTAAATGACAAAAACAAGTGAAATACCAATAGTTAATGCAAAGTAGCATTAATATCTAGCTTGCACAACGATTTGCAAGGTGCTGGAAAACAAATGAAGGATAAGAACACATCCAGCTTTTTGAATTATAAGTATTTCCCGCATATGTATCATGCAAAAGCTTTGCATGTGTTTTTCCTAGTAAGAAATAAAGCACCAAAAAGCAGAATATCATTTTTGGTTTTAAATTTAAAATAATTTGATCATTGAAGAAAAAATCGAAAATTATTATTTTGTGTTTCAGATCAGCTTCCCGAATACCTCCATTATGAGCAGTTGTGTGAAGCCGCTCAAAGAGAAGGGAACAGAGCCAGTTGTTCTCCTTCATGGTTTTGACAGGTACAATATCTCGATTACAGGAAGCTCTACTCTGACAATCTCTTCCTGTTTTATGTCACACATGGTTGCCAACATTATACAGTTTTGTCTTTTGATGGTTTTAGTGTGTATGTTTTTTAAATATCTCAAGTAGAAATCACTTAACTTTTTTATTTTGAATACTTACATAACTTTGAAATGTGGTATTTTAATCATCTAAAATAGGCATGTAACATGTTTGCTTATGAATTGTTAAAGCATTTTAATTTTCTGGTTGGTTTTCTTGGGACATGAAAAAATACTGTTATTGAATGTCAGGTTACAGACTTGAAGGTCAACTTTGTGGATTTTAAACAGGAGCTTTTAGGTTTTATCAGAATTTATATTGGATTTAAAAGATGAGTTTCATGGAGTTATATTATTGACATTGTAGGATAAAATTGATTTATTACTTTCTATTGTATTTCAACCAGTTTAGACTCGATATCGTTGCCCATCAGATAGAAATAAGTTGTTTTATGGTGAATTTGTTCACACTTCCACTGCTAATTGGTGATGAATGCTAAAATATGTGAAGATCTCATGTACAGTTCTTGTATAGAATGGAGGTACTCGTATCCCTTGCTTGAGGATGCTGGAATTGATGCATGGGCTGTGGACATTCTTGGATGGGGCTTTTCTGATTTAGGTAAATGTTTATTCTTTTCCAAGTTTAACATGAAATGACTGCAGTTCATATTTGTGATGAAGAGGACTTGCATACAACTAAAAAGAATTTTTCATTACTATCAAAATCATATTAAATATGAATTAATTACTAATCTTGTTACTTGGGCGCCATGTTTTAGAACCACTTCCATCTCTTGATGTGGCTGCCAAGCGTGAGCACCTTTACCAGGTACGTTGGTCTCTAAATTTTGAAAGAACTTCAACGATATATATTTGTTTCCTTCTTATTTTTATGATGCAAGATTATATTTTTGCAGTATTTGATGCCACTTGCATCATACATGTACATGCTCATGCAGAAACTTGTTTGGATAAATAATTGCTTTGAAAACTTGTGCAGTTTTGGACCTTTTGTATTTGATAAGAACTATTTGGATATGATATAATATGCATTGGTTTTTCGTAATTTTCTGCTTCCTCAATATGTTCTACTCCTTTTCGTGCAGTTTTGGAGAGCATACATAGAAAGGCCAATGGTATTGGTTGGACCAAGCCTTGGTGCAGCTGTTGCCATTGACTTTGCTGCTAATCATCCAGAAGCGGTATTGATGGAGATCTACTAATCAAACTCTAACAAAAGAATAAACCTAAATTAAGTTACCCACTTAAGAGAGAAATAGACTATACAAGTTTTCATTCATCAAAGTCTTAATTCTAAACAAGCATACAGGGGTTTTGTAGAGCTCCAAACACCCCGCTTCAAATAACAAGGAAATCAAATAAAAAGAAAGCAACTAATCAAAAAGTCTAAACTAGAGAGTTCAACACTAAAGACCCATAACTAACAGGCAGAAGGCTCACAAACTTAATTGTGCTACATTAGGTCTCTTGTATTTCATTAAATTATGACCCATCCCAAGTTTGGCCACTTCAGGTCAATCCCATTCTGCCTCAGCAAATTTGGAAAACGATGGATACTGAGTCAATAACAGTGCGCTATTTCATTCTTGTCCATCATCTGTGATTTCTCTAATTCTTTCCTATTAATGTTTATCAGGTCTCTAGATTAGTCTTAATTGATGCAAGTGTATATTCTGAAGGCACCGGCAATTTATCTAAGCTACCAAGAATATTAGCTTATGCTGGGGTAAGTACTTTAAATGATATCACTTTTAAATTGAGACATATGTAACATGACATTGATGCTCTTATGTTGTCACTCATTTTCTGTAGGTTTGGATATTAAAGAGCATGCCATTGCGTAAATATGCAAATACTTTGGTATTCAATGATAGTACATTGGGTTCATCCCCAGATTGTGTAAATGTAAGAAAAATGAATTATTATTGTGTATTGGCATTTTACGCATATTTTTTTATATTCTTGTATCTCATGTTTTACCGTTATGAGCCCTTTCTTGTTTTGCCTAATTATTGTTGGCTGCCTTCTGACTATTCAAGGAAAATGCTATCTAAAGAGCACTATTCTTTTTTTTGAAAAGAAAGAGCACTATTCTTTATGAAGTTTCATAGGCCTTGGTCATTTGGAAAATTGGATCTAAGTTTCGTTTTTTTTTCTCAGTTATTGGAAAACCTAAAGATTGCAGAATCAAGAATTAAATCATATATACATGATACATCATCTGACAAATGGTTATTAAAACTGGATTGCAACATAATTCATTATAAATTATATAAAATATAATGATCACCTTAGTATTAAAGAGAGGATGATGATTGAAAAATTAACACATGAGAATTAACTATTGAAGAAGGATCTTACTAAAAAAGAAAACTATTGAATAAAAATATGTAATGATCACATTAGTACCAAAGAGAGGACGGTGATCGAAAAATTATCATATGAGAATTACTATTGAAGAAAGATTTTCCTAAAAAAGAAAATTATTGAATAAAAATATTAAGATTTTAATGGATTTTATGAATCATAAACATGTTGACACAAATACCACATAAACATACCTTCAACCAAACGTACGATTATTTCTTTTCTGATTTGTGTCATGTTTTCAGGTCATGACATGTATAAGTGTCCTCACACCAAATCAGACACTCATGCCTAAATACATGTATTATGTACATGTAGACAGGAAAAATTCTCAGAAAAGAAAAGTACAGTTCTCATTACTTTGAACTCTTATCACTCAGACACTCATGCTTAAATACATGTATTATGCGCATGTAGAAAGGAAGAATTCTCGGAAAATAAAAAGAAAAGTACAGTTCCAATAATTTGAACTCTCCAATTAACATTTTAGTGAGTATGTTAACTCATGTCTTTTCTTAAGGTGTTAATAGTTTGTTTCCTTCATATTTTGACATGAATTCCGCTTCATCAGCAAATAATATGAAGATTATAACTGATAATATAAAAATCTGCATTCTTACTCACAATCTTTTCCATAAAAAATGATTTGTTCTACATCATAGTGCTTGCTAATACATGTCCTTTGTAGGTTAGTAGATCAAGGTATACTTTCAGACTCTCTTTATAAGGATATGATTTATTTCCCATGAAGCTAACATTTCTTTCAGGTGGGTCGATTACATTGCTTATTGCCGTGGTGGGAGGATGCAACTGTTGATTTTATGGTTAGTGGGGGTTATGATGTCAGACATCAGATAAAACAAGTAAGATTATGCATATATAGTCAGCTAGGTTTGTTTCTTACAAAATCATATAAGACTTAAGTTTTAACTTCTAAGTATATAAGTGCCAATTAATCGATTACTCTTGTGAAGAATGATTAAAACAGATGCAAAAAAGTTGCCTTTACCTGATGTCATGATAAATTATTAAAATGACTATATCCTGAGTATTCTAGGCACAATTGGAACTATGCCTAATGCCTCTGCAAAATATTAATATATAACATTTTTTGTTGCCTATATGATAGCAAGTAAAAGACTGAGATGTAACAAAGACTATTCTTGCATGATATATGTATTGTCCTGGACTCCTGTTAATGCACAATGTTGTATATGGTGTGGGTTTTACTTCAACGTGCAACCATATGATAAAAGATATTATCAAGCTATTTGTTTGGGCAAATCTGATACTGAATATTCTATTGTTTAACTGAACCTAGTTCTGTAACTTCTTGTTCTTTGGCATACTACAGCAGTATAGCTTTGATTTTGTATTCAGTAAAATACTGCAGTTTTATTTTGATGTAGTTAGAAATAAGCGCATCATAACTTGCTTACTCCGTTGATGTAATGAACATCAGTTGATTGTAGTGTTGTTATGCACACAATGAATTTACTCAGGTAGTGTTGTTATATACCTGTTATACCCGGTAGTGTTGTTATACATGAGTTCTCTTATGTTGTATTCGGTAGTGATTATTATGGGTTTCCTATAGTAGAAATTCTTGTAATTTCTCACTGTCTTCTCATCTGATCACTTATATTATATTTGGGATTGCAGATAAAAAAGAAGACTCTCATTATATGGGGAGAAGATGATGGAATTGTTAGCAGTAGCCTAGGATTGGTATGTTTGTTTTGGCACATAACTTGTAATTCCATTCTACCTAGTTCTGTGTCCCAGATCATACTAAACCATTTGTCTTTTACATTTGACCATGCAGAAATTGCAAGAGGAGATTTCAGACTCATTTTTTGTTCAAATCCCCGGATGTGGCCATCTTCCTCATGTTGAGAAACCAGAGCTGGTGGTTCCTTACATTGTAGAGTTCCTCAAAGAAAAAGTTCAACCCAAGAGGGTCGAAGAAACAGTAACTTCACACTCTGCTCCATGAGCTAGGTACATCCCTTTTATCCTTTCCCTTAAAACTTTGCACAGATTGATGAACTCCTGTAGTTTCCAGATCACCTTTTGTTACTGTTATATTGCGTTAGAATAACTTGTTGATGTATACTCGATGAGCATATGGAATTTTAAAGTTAAGATTGTTTTCATATTTGTTCTCCTATTTTGCCTGATAACCTTAATAGCAAAAACTTCAATGAAGTTTGGATCCTTTTTACACCCATGAGGCACACCACTTCTGTTCATAATGTTTTGAAGATCCCTTAGAACGGCAGAAAACATTTGGCAACTTCATAATGCAAACATTTTGCGTATGCAACAATAAGACACTCTTTTGCCCTTTTTATTTGTTGATGGTGGGGGACAGAGTATAATCGTATCGGACTGATACTTTCTATCCATTCCAATCAACAAAAAGCTACTCATAGATACCATCTGTTTCAATATGACTAGTTTTATTTATTCGATGGGAATACACCTTATACAGGCAACTTTCCCTTGTAGCCTTATCTTTCCATCTGAACAGGAGATGCAAATTTGGATCCGACTAGGCACAATTAATGATGGTACAACGACACCCTTAAATTTAGATAAAATCTAATTGATGAGCGTTTGCCATTTGAACACGAAAGTCCAAGATTAAATATTGGATGTTATGAGGCTCGTCAAAGAGAAGTGACGCATGGAAAACTAAACAGCAACCTAATTTAGACAGGGACATCACAACTCTCCTTTGCCGTCCTTAAATTTGTATATTAATACCTGAAATATGACCGTCCAAGGAAATCTATAGATCGGCGGATTGCAAACTTGGAACAACTGAGCAGAGAAGTTCCCAACTTTAGAAGCGAAGCTACTCTTTTACCTCAAATTTTAAATTCATCACTTGTTTTGATAGGTAAACTACCTGTCACCCTCAAAAGCCAAGTTATTCTTCATTTGAACTGACCACTTGTTTGGCATCTCATACAGCAATGAAATTGATCTTTTGAAACAAGTGGCAAAGTTCATCTCTTTTTTTTTACACCATATGATACATACCCTCTATATCAACCGACAAATCAAAACATAAGATTCGAAAGTACTGCATATAATAAGCTAAACAGGAGGGGAACATTGGCATCATCAATCAATAAAATTACTACCTTCCCTACACAAAAGACAGATGAGTGAATCAAAAAGGACAAAAGAGTTCCATCAAGAAACACTTAGAACCATTCATCCCTACAGTCCCAATCTTTATACCCCCCTCACTGGTTGCCACTACACTACAAACCCAAACACAAGTCCCAGTTCCCTCAAAATCTCACCCACACATCAGAGTGCTTTCACTTTCTCAGGATATGAAACCCTGAAGAATGTTCATGGATAGATAGCTTTCAGATTTAAACTCTTAGTACAAGCAGGGTTGAAAGTAGCATGGCCAGGAGGAAGAAGACCATCCCTGGCCTTGGAAGTAAACCCCCATCACCGCCGTCCAGGCCGGTGGACGTCCCCGAAGGACCGAGTCCCAGCATTCCGCCGGTGGTGGTGGTGCCGCCTGTCGTCGTGCTTGGGGGGCTCAGGGTGCTTGGAGTTCCGGTGGTCGGGGTGCCTGTGGTTGGAGTGCCAGAGGTTCCTGCAGCACTGATGCCAGGAAAAAGAACCAAGATTCAGAACTGTGTAGCCAGTGGAAGTAATCAATTAATCAAAAGAGCTCAACAGTTCGATCTTACTCCTCTTTGAATTTACAAGTTAGAATGTGCATTGGTTCCAAAACAGTAATCAGATGTTAAGAAAAAGGCAGCTTGAAACAAAGCAAGATTCTTGTTAAAAGCTTCAGTGGGGGACAGATGGAAGAAGAATTTAGAAACCAAAGAAGGCTTTTTTCTTTCTTTTAAACTAATGACAAAAATGGGTGATGCTGGTTTGAACTGAAAAAAGATAAAAGGTATCAATAATGGTTGTAGCCTTGTTCATAGACTGTGCTTTTTGACCCACTTAAAGGTTTGGCAGACAAGATGCTCCAACCCTTCTTTATTTGTCCCTTTTTCCACTTATTCTTGTTTCATTTGGCAACCCAAATCCATAGATTACTGCAGAATGGTTCAAAGTTCTCCACATAGAGAAAGAACAAAGGCATAATCTTATCTCCTCCTTTCCTACAACGATCCTGAATTCATAAGCAAAAACCACAGAAGGGATAAGCATACCTGGGAGTAGCAGGATAGGTGCAACCATTGGCACCTGCAGAAACCATGTACAAGATTAGCTGCTGTATCTTATACATGTTTTAAGATTTAGTTCCTAGATCTTCCAGCAAAGTGACATACTTGGATCAGTGTTGGTAAGTGTAGCAGATCCTGAAAAATCGCAGGCACCTTGAGTCTGGCCCTTCCTTTGGTAATAGCTATTTGCAGCGTAGGAGCAATGGGCAGCCACTGTGTTGGGTTGGTAGCACGCCCCATTCTGCAGAATGGGGTTGCAATCAGCCCCAGCTCCACAGGCATAGTCCAGTGCCTTCTGCAGGGCACTGTTGCCCGCATCAGTCCTGCAAACACACCAAGCGGCATCTTCCGGGAGGAACACAAGGAGAAGGAATAAATCAATCAGTACAGCAAACCGCAGTGTAAACAACACAGACATGGAGTTGAAGGAAGAAAATAGATATGAGATCTTTGTGGAGAAAACAGAAGGAGAGATGCAGGAACTCGAATAATAATAAGAAGAAAAAGAAAGGTGCTTTTTTGAAATATAATTCGGGGAACATGCAGCTCATGAACTTTGAACTCTAGAAATCAGACAAGATGAGAAGTCCTTTAGATTACCTGAACCGGCGAACATGGACAGAACCATGGCAAGCAGAAGTGTTGCAGCAGCCATGGTTAATTAGGAAAGAAAGCAATGAGGTATTCGGCAGGGGAAGAAGGGTGGTGGATCTTTGATTGCAAAGGGCAGGAGGAGGTTGGAGTGGAGGGGGGTGGGAGCTCTGTGGTTCAGTAGGTTGAGCTGGAGCTTGGAAGGTGTCTGCCTGTGGACAGTACCTCTCAGATTGAAGTAGTGATGGGGATGTGCTGTTGGTGAAGGTGTGGGGGGTGTGCCAGTCGCTGTCCGTATCTGCTTGGTTTATTCGTTTCACTAATCATAAAGTTATTAGTATATTTTATATTATATTAACCTCTCCTTTTCTTGAGGTGGCACCTCGCCCTCCCTTGGGAGGTGAACTCTTGGGCATACACTTTCTTTTTTAGTTAAAAATATACTTTTTAAAAATATACACTTTACTTCTGTGTGTAGAGAGAGAGAAAAAGAGAAGGAGAAAGAAAATAAGAAAGATTATCGTTTTCCAAACGGTCATAAATTTATAGCAAAAAATTTAAAATAATATTGTAAATATAGTTTACTTTTTTTATTTATTGAATAAAATTTCGTCAGTTTTTATTTTTTTATCAAATTTATCCTAAAAAAAGTATTATTTTCATTTTTTTCTCATATCTAACCACGTATTTTTCTAAGAAAACTACTAAATATGATATAGTAAACTAATGAAAGTTTATATATATATATATATATATATATATAAACTATTACTATCATTCTTAAATATTTTATATGTGAGAATCAATTGTTCAATAAATAATGTTAAAAAGATAATGATAAAATTGATAATGAGTTACTTTTGTAGGGAAACTCAATAATATATTTATTTTTTATATACAAATGATATTGTACATTATGTTCATTTATCCATTCAAATGTATCACATCAAACTTAATAATTTTCTTAAAAATACATTATGAGGCTAGATAATGAGAAGATATTAAAACTTGATGTTTTTTATTTAATAAAAAGTTAGGCTAGATTGAGTAAAAATATGAAAGTTGATGACTTTTTATCCAACAGATAAAATTATAGATTATATTTGTAACTTTTCCAGACAATTTTCTTTAAATTCATCCGTACGTGTTCTCTTTTTTTTCGATGATCGGTCATCTATGAAAAACTTTCACAATAACGTCATATATAGTGTGTTAAAGGTGGCATATTATATTTTTAAATTTAATTATTTCCACTTAACTTGTTTAAAAGTTAATAACAAAATGTAAAGACTATCTTGCATTCATGATGGTGATAAGCTCATTATAATTGTTATGAACGTTCATGGACATCTAATATGGAGAATAATAAGGGTGTGGTAAAATATCCTACTCGTTTTCTTTTTCTTTTCATGTATCTGTTTGTTTAATAATAAGGGTCAGCAACCTCTTATAAGCCATAACAAAAAAATACATATGTATTACACTTTATAATATAGCATCATATATTACATCATGTTTTCCCCATCAAATTGACAATGGGTATCCAAACAGTTCGTAAATTAAGAACTTTCTTTATTTGCATGTGTCTTTGTGTTTAGTTTAAGGTAATTATGAGAAAACACATATCTATTACACTTTACAATGCAAGGTATATATTACCTCATATTTTTCCCTGAAAATTAACAGTGGATATCGAATAGTTTTAAAGTCTCCATTGTAGTTTGACAGTTTTATATTAGCAAGTGTATTAAATGAAATAATACGATTAACATAGAAATCTAAAATATTTGTGCAGATATTAATTTTTCTCATACATCAACGTCTAATGTTAAATTTTAATGTAAGAGATCAGCCAATTTTATTTTATACTCAACTGGATTAACCAAGGAGCTTATAAATGATAACCCAAAAACCACCGAAAAAAAAAAAAGATTACCCAAAAAATTTAATATCGCCATTATTAAGTTATTTATATTATCAATTTTATAAATTTGCGTCACCATTTACTTTATCTAAATAATTTATTTCAAAGGAAACAATAATATGGATTAATGATTATGGTGAAAAAATAATAACCATAATTATTGAGCTTATCTTTTGGTTGAATTATTTAGTATTTTTTTTTCACTTTTTACTGATATAATAATATGATTTAATGAAAGTGCTCTCTACCTATGTTATCTATCTTTTCAATCATAGGATATTAAATTTATAATGAATACATAAAAAAATTAGAAGAAAAAAATTTAATATTCATTGTCAATTTAATATTTTATACTTGAAAAGATAGATAATATGGTGCTTTCTCTATTTAAATATTTATTTTTTTCATAATATATTATTACTATTATATTCTTGCAGTGTAATAAATAACTGATGACGTAATATACTGTCCGTTCGGCTTCATCTGAGATGGTCGGTGGGACTGGAGCCCAATGGGCTTTTATTAGATTCCAAATTATATGTGCATTTTGGGTCCCATCGTCTACGGGTGGTTTGGGAATCAGAATTTGGAATTTGGTGCTGGTTCCGCCACATTGTCAGCGTGACCTTTTTTTTCCTATGCAGGTACCATTCATTATATTGTCTTGATGGCAGTGGGAGAGCTAAAATTTTTTTCGCTTATATAATTATTTATATAATTTAAGAATTATTTTAAATTTTATTTTATATTTTAATTATAATTTAATATTTTGTTAGAATAACTTAATATAATTCAAGATATTTACATTAATTTCACTTTTTATTTTAAACATTTAAAAATAGAAAGTAAAAAAGTCCGAACATTTAAAAATATGAATATAATATTATAACACTAATGCATAATTGAATAAAATAATAAAAAAACTAATAATATTGAGATATTTTTTCATAAAAAATACGTAAGTCATATACGTGTGATATAATAATAAGTAGATTTATATGATATAGTCATAGACTAATAAGTAAAAATATATAATGTAGTATATATAAATAATATTTTTAATAAATGAATAAATATTAATATGATATAAGTAACTTATATTTTATGGAAAAAGTATATTAGATAATAAAAATAAAGAATAAATAATAAGAAAGTAAAAGTGAAAATGATAAATTAAGTAAAGGGGAAAGAAAAAAATAGAGTGGCCAAAGATTTGAACAAAAGACCTCTTCATCTCTCATTGCAATTATTTCAACTCTAACCATCTGCACAAACAATCGATTCTAAAAATTAGCTAATAGAAGTTTGAGAATATCCGTGCACGATCATGCACCCCTTAACTCCGCCCTTTGCTTGATGGTCCATACGTATATGTATAACATCATTGTTTGATTCTTCCTTGCACGATTCTTTTTTGTACAAAGAGTTTGAAGAGTTTTTTCTCTCTCTAAGAACAATTATTATCAGAATTTATTACTGGTCATATATATTAAAGTAACATAATATAATTACTAATTAATGTTATGATCATAAAAGTTATGGATACTAAGCCAACATTAATATAAATACATTTAATAATTGAGCTATATTTTCGTATGATAATGTTATTTAATTTTTACGTGAAAAAATAGAAATTAATGAATCATCTTATGATATATGGATTCTAAATAAAAAAAAATAAAGAGTTGGCTTAAATATTAGGATAGTTTGAGCTCTATATTTAAGGAATGAGAGTATGAGCTCTTGTATCAATATTTTTTTTAAGGAAATTTCTATTCTCCTTAGTCGAATTAGTCATGCTTGAATATCATCAACTATTCCAGTGGATGGTTCGCTCAATAATATTTTTAATTTCACTTTAGGAGTAGTATATTATTATAGGTAAATTACATATCAAGATTCATTAAGCAAAAAAGTTTTTTTAGAAAAAAGAAACTTCATATATTGAATTTACTTTGTGGATGCTCCATGAGTTTGACTATTCCTTTCCTGCTGAAGTAACTTATGTCATCCTCTTCCGTTATCTAATATGATTTTTCTTTTCCTTGTATGTAAGTAGCTAAAGTTGTGACCTATTGATCTAAGATTTGGCAGAAGTATCTACCTTCACTGTGAAGGTAAAATTTCGAATGTTAAAGAGATATTTATTATTTAATTCATTGTTCTCTGTACTCAGCATCTTTTTTTTAGCATCGACAAAAAAAATTAAAATATTTATTATTCTTATTATGGAGTTCTTGGTCTGTATTTGATATTTGGGTGCACAGCACAGAGACATGGGCAAATAATGGAGAGCACTCTCCAAAGTGGAATAAAGAGGTGATTAATGTAAAGAGGATTTAATATATGGATCTCATTAATATCATTTTTCAAATCTTAAAATCACTTTTTCAGAATTATTTTATGTTTACTGTATATCTATAATATTTTGTATATTACAAAAAAATGGATACGTGACATTAAAAATATAGGAATGGCAATAAAAATAATTTTAACATATAATGATTCTTTTAGTAAAAGATTGCAGTTTTAGAGGCGTTGTTGGCGACAGGAAGATGACTGCGAGCTTGTTAAAAATTTAACAAGGACGATGTGAAAAGAAGGGACAGCAGCCAGAGATAAATGGCAGACAGGGCAGGGCGGGCACTGCAGCCGAGCACCACTGCTCCATGTCCAGCACTTCAACATTGCTAATGGTATTAATAATAATATTATCATTATTATTAATATAATTATTTAAGTAAAAAAAATTATAAAAAAAGGGAAAAATGGGAAGCATCCGGAACATGTCCCCACTACTTTGGCTACTTTTATGCATGAAGAATATAAAAATACAAAAGGTGCTATCAGAGGACCATTATCGAGAAACTAAGAAAGTAGGTTTAATAATTATTTATTATTTTATTTTATTAATTATATATTTTAATTATCTAATAATCCCTATCAAATTAGTTGTCATAATTGTAATGATTTGAAAACTCGAATATCCAAAATTTATTTATAATATATTTAAAAAGCCCGAATCAATATATAAATAGTAATAAATTTGTGATAATATTTGTAACTCTTCAAAAATTTCTAAATTCAAAAATATTCCAACAACCGAATTCAAATTCAAATCTTCTCAGATTTTATCTCCTCCAAAGATATTCTCATACCTAGAAAATAAAAATTAGAATCCTAGTTATTTCAAAATTTGAAATTTATTGATTGTTCAATAAACTTGGACTCTTGGATTATAAATAACCCCTAGGAGTTAAGCCACATATTTTTATTCAAAAGATTGTGGTCCGTCCTAGGTAAGAAAAATTCATCTCCTCCATGTTCATGCTTCTTCTTCGATCATTCTCTCATCCCATTGATTTTAATCGGTTTGGGAGAGGAAGATCCTCCATCTTAGCAAGAGAGACGCTAGAGAGGACGTCCCCGAAAGGTTAGGACAAACCCCGATGGATCCAAAGGTATGTTCCCTGGCGGATTCCTAGTACATAAAGTAAAGTATTTAGATCTGCATGTGTTAGATTTTCTCTGGTTCTATGATCTCAATTTTCTGGCCTCATAAAATGGGTCGCGTTGATCTGGCACGGACGGCGTCAGACAGACGGCCGGATCAGACGCGGCGACCGCACGCCGACAAGCATTGTACGCGGCTGAGCACGCGCCAGGCGGCGCTGCACGGGCAACAGAACGCACCGGGTGATGTGCGCGCCTGGCAGCGCTACGCGTGAATAACCAGGCCAAGCGCGGTGCGCGCCTGGTGGCGTCGTGCGTGTGCATTAGACGACGCACACCCATGAAGAGGCGGAGCGCGGCAGCGATGACGCGGGCGAACAACCCAACCCAACCCAAACGACGCGATCTGGAGTACGGCAACACCTTGCACGACAAGCGCGGCGACGACGCAATACGCGGCGAAACACGACGGCGATGCAGAGTGCGCAGGCAAGACACCGGCAGGACGTGATTCGGAACGAAGGCGGCACGGTGTGCGTTGGAGCCGGCGCTAGGCGCGGTGGATGACGGGCGTGACGCGGAGCGTGACGACGGGCGCAGTGCGCAGTCAAAGACCACGGACGGAACACGACGCGATGACACACGACACCTGGCGGTACACGACGGATGACGCAGGATGCGTACGACGCAACGCGCAGACGAAACGCACGAGACGGACGCGGCGGCGAAAACCCTAGATAGCACGCGGGCCGTGTCACACTACACGGATCGTGTTGACTCGATCGAACACGGGCCGTATTCTAACCACACAGCCCGGGTTCCAGACTCAATGACATAACTAAATTCTTGATTTAATACCTAAGGAGGGTGCAAGATTAATAACACAAGTAGGACGCCGACCATTGTTTAGGAGCCGCCAGAGTTAATATATAGGGCGGGTACCGTGACTGCTACATGGTTTCTGTTGTTCAACCTGCTCCCACTGTTCAACGAAGAGGATTCACGTGCATCCTCCCTTTTTTGGGCATTGGCCGTGGTAAGCACCACCAATGACAGTCAGCGTACCTGAAAGACTCATGAACAATTTATTAATTTACCCCAAAGTCACATGAACACATTAATGGGATAAGATCCAAGATTTGCTAAAGAAATTCATATTAAAGTACTTACACTAATACAGAGTTTTATGTATCTTATTTATGTCTTGATGTTGTTCCAGGGCAGAGATATAATCTTGATATTGTTCCAGGATATGTTGATCATATATAATTCTAATGTAGTTCCAGGATATTGTCATTCCCTGAGGTTGTTCCAGGGTAGTTTTATTCCTGAATAATGATAACTCTATCTGATGTTGTTCCAGGATAGAAGGTAGGTATGACACCTGATATTGTTCCAGGAGAGTATGACCCTAACCTTATATTTAGAGCATGCTTAGAGTATGATATCTACTGTTATGACCATTGATCTGAGTAGAAAGGCCTGACCAAATTCCATCTCCATGTTGATATCTAATTTCTTATTTTATGTACTTGTCTTACATACTGAGCGTTTTATGTTCATGGGATATTGTTTCTCCTGTGTTGAATCTCACATGTAACTAGACTGCGGTGGATTCCTGATGTTGGTAGTGTGCGCAACAACTGATGCTCATGGTGAATACTATCTGCACATGGATGGGCCTTTGAGTTTCATTTATTCTTGTCTCTTTATTTTCAGTTTATTGAGTTGTATGACTACCAATCAGGATATTGCATTCCTTGTTGTTGAGAGACATATAGACTACTTATTTATTTATCTTCCGCATTTTATTCATTGGACCCTTTAGTTATTTCAGTTTTATTTTTTTTCCTTATATTATTCCACAAATTTTTATTGACTAGTCAAAGGGTTAGAGCATAAGTCAATGCGTAGCGTCTCCAATTCACACGTGGCGGGGTGAGAGTTTGGAGGCGTTACAATATTTTTTAATAATTATAAAATTTAAACTTGAAGTACGTCACAATCAATAAGATAATAATAATAAGTCAAAATACTTTATAGCGTAACTCAACTTTTTCCAATATTATGATACAATAATCAAGGGCGAGCTAAGAGGTTCCGTAGGTGCACATGTATCCACTAAATTCTTGTGTAAATGCTATTGAGTATTATCATTTACACACGCTTTTACTTCAGTTCAGTGGTAGGTGTGATCAAATACTTGACATTCCAAGTTTGATTCTAAATTCTTTTTGTTATAATTTATACTTGGTTCGTCCTTTTCCTTCTTTCTCATCTTCTTAGCACCAATATCTTTTTATTTTATCAGTTTACGCAACATCATTATTAAAAAACTAGTAACATAATCATTTTCTAAAAGTTAATATATTAAAATTCAATGATAATTTGTAATATTATTTTTCAATTTCATTTTTTTCTTTCGCACATATCAATTTCAAATATTTTAAGTTTTAGTGCAATTTCCTCATATTTTATTTTTAGTATAAGTAGATAAGAAAACTACTTTTTCAAATACATTATTATTAATTTTAACATATGTCATTAATCATATATATTATACATAATGATATTAGTTAAGTTATCTAGTTATAAGGAATTACTTATTGACATAATTAAGTTTTTAAATAATTTAATGTATTGAAATTTAATGATAAATTATAGTATTATCTAATTTTCAATTTTAATTTTTTTTTTCTTTGGCTCATATCTAGTTTTATTATATATTTTAGTTTGAAGACAATGTACACATTTCTTATTTTTAATACGAGTATATAATAAAATCAATTTCAAATAAAAAAAATTATTTTAACACTAATCACTTTTGTTGTTTCTCATGTCATACGAAAAAATAGTGTTAGAGCATAAAATAATCACTGACGATAATTATTTTTTATATTTTTGTATTTGTAATAATGTATGTAGAAACCTTTATGATAAATATAGTTATTGTTATTTCTTCATTGCAACACCGAACAATTATACGCATAATCAAGAATTCCTGTTAGTAAAAGATATCGAAGAAGAGAGGCAGAAAATGAAATGTAAAATACATTTTCATAGCACGATTTTTTTTTCATACATTTAATAAAATATACTATAATGTGCACCTATTGATGATACTTCTTGATTCGCCACTAATAATAATCATAATATACACAACACACATACGTATATGTACATGTTCAAAATAACATATTCAAAAGAAATATAGAATTCAAAATTTTTTTAGTTATTCAAAATTCATTCTATGTGCAAAATGATGTCATGAGCATCATCCACCATCCATAATATCTCATTTTACATGATTCAAGTATAAGAGAAGAACAAAATAAAAGTAGCATATTTTTTTTCATGAGCAAAGACTCTTATGTAGGGTTAATGACCAAAATTATATATATACGTATATATATATATATATATACGTATATATATGTATATATTCTCAAATATTTGATGCACATAAACATTGTTCATATAAGGCATATTGAAATATCCATATAAAAATGATATATAATACATATACGTATAAATTTATAATTTACAAATTTTATTTCAAAAAATCCATAAAATCTTATACATATGTCATATAAAATTTAATGACATTTCACATCATTTATTTTTGTTTATTATTCTTACTTAATACATTCACCCTTGACACTATGGTATCATAATATATTAACGATACTTCATACGTCCCTCTTTGAACTATTACCCTAAAGAGATTGCTCATTTGAGTCATATAATGATTTCACTATTTGAAAATCTTGAGAGATGGACTCTAGATGTGTCCCCCAACATATTATTCCTTGTGATACTTAGTTCCAAATCTATAATTATTCTTACACATAATCTTTCAATTAATATAGTTACAATAAAACACTTAGCATCATATGTACACGCTGAAATTCAAAGCCCACATTAAAATATATTAAGCACAATTTATCAAAAATATGCATACAAAATATATAATCATAATTAATCACATATATAATATTTTATAATATTCAATCTCAAAATATTGAACAATGCATATGAGATTATCATAATCATAAATCTACAATATAAAAAACATGATGCAGTGCTAATTATTATCAATTCAAAATTTCAGATAATTAATTTGGAGAGTATATGTTCTGAAGGCACATGGAATTTCAGAATCTATAATAAAATATCAAATTTACAATGATTAAGATAAACTAATTACACAATTAGGTCAATCATCAGCTATATAGATTGACACATAGTGACTAATTTGTTGAATCTAGGATCCCGAGTGTGTTTTGATGATCACAAATTTGTAAGTGAACTTAGCCTGTACTAATGAACGTGTTGAGCTAAATTCTATAACAGGTTGATTCAAGTTCAGGAGATGTTTGATCGACCAAAGCTAAAAGACTGGACGACCTATGCACAGGAAAGACATCTCAGAAGAAACATGTGTACAGTGGCCGTCCTAAGATCATAGAGTGGTCGACAGATGTTGAAGGAAGAATACGTGTAGAGGAACTGAAGCATGAGAGAATAGACGAAGGATCAGGGGATGACAAGTCGACAAGAGCTGAAGGAATGGGCAACCGGTGCACACAACATATCAGAAGGACTACATGTGTGCAGTGGTTGTCCCAAGCATATAAAGTGGTCGACCAACATAAGAGGAAGAATATATGTGTGAAGAAGCAGAAGCAT
>LTAE01000457.1:14584-50350 GCA_001647135.1 Pontederia paniculata | reverse complement strand
GAGCAGCGAACGACCGACGGAGTAGGTGAAGGCGCTGTACTCTCCCTAACGACTAGTTTTCTGAGAGAGATAATTAGGGCTTTAGAGAAGAATATATACTGTAAACCCAAGAGTCTTCAGAAGTAACTTTGGCAAATTTCAGAGCGTGTGCTTGAGTGTGTGATAGCCATAGTTCCCCTTATGAGAAGGGTCCAAGTGAGCTTGAGTGATAGATGTGAGAGGTTGTCTCATTGCCTCGGTGCAAAGAAAGGAGAAGTTGTAAGGGAGCCTTCACCCTTGAAGAAGGAAGTAGTGATCTCCGGATATCTCGTGGAGAATATCGGAGCGGGGACGTAGGCCAGGAGTTTGGCCGAACCTCGTCAACAAACTTGGTGTTTGTGTGTTGTTCGTTTTTCTCTCTACTCTCTTCTCTCTACTTGTGTTTATACTCGCATATGTATGCTTCCGCTGTCATAACACATCTAGGTTAAGCAAACGAGAGTAAAAGTTTCAACACACCAATTCACCCTCCCCCTTCTTGGTGTCATCTAGATCCTACATAATTTATTTGAATTTTCACTATAAATATCTCAATCAAGTATATTTAATTTGGTTTGAAAGTAGAATTTGAAATATTTTAACATATATAAATTCAGAATTTTCTAGTATATGACTTATTTATAGAAAATTCCATTGTTAGAAGTGTTTTTGTGTCATAGTCATAAATTTTAAAATTGATAAGTATAATGTGCTCTAACTTCTTTTAGGCATATTATTTCGATGTCATTGAATTTGAATCACAAACCGATCTAGTATTTATATAAGATTTCATATTCCTGAGTTACATATTTTCAAGTATACAATATATTTGAGTTACACCCGTTTGTTCATCCTAGTTAGCTAGACTTACACATACTAATCAATCCATATTTTTTAAAATACATTTTATTTCGAGACAAATCTTTATTGTGTAGAAATTAGACTTATAAGGGGTCATTTAGAAAAGCTTCATAATTTTTAAATATTGAAGAACACATTATTGATAAGGTGATAAGGTAAATATCAACTATTTAAATCATAATTAAAAAAAACTATTTTTCAAATTAATTTCATCATACATTCATTGATTTAACCAATTCAAACAACTTGATTGTTAATTTTTAAACTTTATTTTTCAAAAGTTCAAAGCATCATAAATTTTAAAGAAAAACTCAATTTTATCTGTGCATTCACATTTTACACTTACTTAATTATCTTTTGCTTTAGTTTGATTCTTTTCACCGTAGCTCTCTCCTTTTCTTGTTGTATGATCCGATGGTTGAAAACAATCAAGCGAGTTTTTAAGACACACTAAAGTCAAATCATTAAGAGGTCAAGTAAGGCTCAACAAAAAAATTTTGAGGGCACCTTATAGCATCACAAATAAAGTGTGAACTCTATCTCACATTTCAAAATTGTGTAAATTTCAGGTATTAAAAGGTGAAGCGTGACTCACACTCTGTCTGAGGCTACAATGTGCAACCAAATTTTCTTACTGCATATCACTTGAACTCATACGTTAATGGATGATAGGACCAAAGTGAATTGTGATAACATTAAGACATAGATAAAATAAAGCGAGGACCAATCATATTATTAGAACATTTAATTAGGTTAGTTTAAAACTTAATAACAAAGTAAATTAACTTAATATTAATTAATTCTTAATTGATTTAATAATTCCTATTTTTTTTGCAACATCATAATTAGCTTAATAACAATTAACTTAATATGTTATAATTAAGTAGCTTAGTTAACTATCTAAGAGGCAGTTATTTAAAATATTACGATAATTTTATCCCTTTATATATTATTTTGATTTATCAATTAGTTTGATAAATTTGTATTAATCCATTTTATAAATTAAACAATAGATTTCATCATGATACATTGGCATGATAAAATTTCATAGTATGCTTTGGACCTTCATTATTGTGCATGGTCTTATGTAGGCTATATTTTCGTTGATTTTGATGAAGTATTTTTTTTAAAAAATAATATTATCATTGTATATCATTTGATAACTTAAGAATAACTGATCTTAATAAAAAAAAAGTGAGTTAACTTTTGTGAAAGTATTTTTTAATATATTTTATCTTTTTATCACTTTGTTTATCATTACACATTAAACACATAAATTTTTTTTCCTATATACTTTCCTAGAAAATTATTAGTTTTATAGTTTATTTTCATAAAACAATGAAGCCTAATTTATATTCAACTGTGTAATGCTTCTATATACATTGCGCCATTCGTGTTCCTATTTTCATACTTTTGATAGTTTCATTTAAACAACATATAATAACATTAAGATATATTTTCGAATCTTTTCATTATTCCCAAAAATTAAGTTACTTTCACGTTGGACACTGGACAATAAAAAATATTGATAATTTTATTTATCTAATCATACTTAACCATTATCGTCATCTTTAAAAAATAATTAATGAAATATACCTTCAACTAAAAGTCGATACTTTTGGTTGTCTTTTCTTATTTTATATTTTCCATATGAAGTCAAACTGATAAAAGTAAAATTACATATATAAAAGAAAAAGATAACACTTTTGAGCTACGTCCAACTTTTTTATGTGGCAAGGACTATTTGATTTGAGATGAGAGGAGAATAAAGAAGCTACATGAGAGGAAGGTTGATTGTTCAAGTAAATGAATTGACAACATTCTTCTTGGTATAATTATATTTTATATAAATAAGAAATAATATAAGTATATTTCTTTATTATGTCAATGCATTAAATATTTTCTTACAGTAAAAAAACCTAAATACAATATAAATTATTTTGCAACATTAAAGTTAGTAAAGGATAAACTAAGAATGAAAAATCAACTGCTCAAGTTTGACTTTGATATCCAAAGACACCAAATTCTCAGTAAATAAGTATATCTAATAAAATCTTAAAAAAATCGATCATAGATCATTCTTTTTTTCCTATGTTAATTACATATTCATAAGTTTTTTAATTCAAATTAATTAACTATTTTTTCTTTTTGATAAGTGATACTCAAATTTTTTTTTTCTATATTTCAGAATTTAAATTCGAGACTTACTCGAATAAATGCGAGTTATTACTTCCTTATCTCAAGTAGTAGTTTGTATTGAATTTAATCCACTACTAGTCGAACCAAATGTGATTTCTTTGTTTCTTCTTATTGTGATGAAATCCCTAATTATATTTTATATTTTTAAGCTAATATTTTCAGAAGATTGGATAATAAAACAAATATATAATTAGCTACCTAAATAAAGATAATTACTAACTTGCGGAGAAGAAAAGAAAATGGTAGAGCTTTCAAATAAAGTTCATTCCGATTGAATGGACCACACAAACATTCCCCTCAATTATGCATTTTATAGGTCCAACAACTTTTTTTCCCTGGTCCTAAAACCATATCTATCAAAAGCCCATAGTGAAAAGTCACAGCTATATGTAATCAGTGATGGATGCTAGATTCCAAAGTTTATTTTTGATTGTCCCAACACCAAAAATATTAAAGATATTATTATGTTGAACGAAATTTTAAACAAAAAATGTTTACATCTAGAGAACTCGAAAGCTTAACAATTGAAATAAAAACTCTTTAGAATGATCAGAGTATATATTCTGTAGTCATTAGGATAAAAAAAAATTTCTGAGAAAAGAATACTTTTTTTGGAGAAAATATAATTTTTTTTGTTTGATTATGAAAAAAACAGATTAAATTAAAATTATATGTTGATTACTCTTTCTACATATAATTATATTGAATAGAGGATGAGATGAGAAAATAGTTTCCCTTCTTCAAAATTGTATTTATGATCGGAAATTATTTTTCTATCAACTATTTTTTATGATTGTCAAATTTATAAAGTTGTCATCCTTTTTAATGATATATAACATTTAAAAGGTAAAATAGATATAAAAAGAACAAATATGTCCCGCTGGCAAATTGGGTTATTATGGGCCAAGAAGCCCATATTAATATCAGGCCCATTTGTGTGATCCATTGATCCATGGAAAGGTCCAGTTGTCCAATCCTTTTTGCATCCGCCTGCGAAAACCCTAAACCCCATACCGTTGCCTTCCCTCTTGCGCATTCGACCTCCACTTCGCGCCCCACCAATCGCCCGCCATGACCGGCGTCGTCGACGACGGGAGGCGCGTCACCGTGCGGTTCACCACGAAGCTGCCGCCGCACCTGCGGGTGCCTCCGACGGTCATCGCCGTCCCTACCAGCCTCACCCGCTTGGGCCTCTCCGAGATCGTCAACAGCCTCCTCAAAGCCGGTAACAAATGCCCACGACTTCCTATTGGTTCTTGCAGTATTTTTACAGAGTTTTCGATTCGATGCAGTCAGCGAGGAGCACGATACCCAGCCGTTCGACTTCTTGATCGATGGCGAGCTCGTCAGGATGCCGCTCGAGGAGTTCCTTCTTGCCAAGGGCATCTCTGTTGTATGTTATTTGGATATCCTGCCGGCGTCTTGTTACTTGGTGCTTCCAATTGTTTGAATTCAATTTGAATGCGTTGCAGGAAAAAACGCTTGAAATCGAATACACAGTTGCGGTCTTTCCACGGAAGCAACAAGAACCATGCTTGCACGACGATTGGGTCAGCGCAGTTGACGGTTCAAACTCCAGGTATGCTACTTTGTTCGATCAGAACTTGCGATTTGGGCGGATTCATGTATCGATGCTTTGGATTTTACATCTCATTTCTGTATTACAAACCAGTATGCTCAAAGTTGATCTGTGAACTTTTTTCATCCCAGCTTTGTATTGACGGGTTGCTATGATGGTTTCACAAGGTGAGCTTCTTAATTGTGTCACCACTTCGTTGATCCCCACTTTCATGTTTATTTGTTGCAAACAGAGTCGTCTGAGCATATGATACATGATATGTCGCTGGCAATTATTTTCTTTGTCCTTAGGTTATGGAAAGGTGGAGCAGAATGCACACACATTTTATCTGGGCACAGTGGTGCAATTACTTCAGCTCAATTTATCAATGATAAAGGTTGTTGCTAGTAATAATTTTTTTCTGAGGTCATTATAAGTTCCCATGTTTTGTCTATGTCTGAGTTTCTATTTTATCATGTTTCATTGCCCATCCACATGTTTTATATTTTATATATGAACAACATTTACTTGATGGCCATACTAGTTAGATGTAAATTAATATGGTGTTCTTCGAAAAATATTGATATGGTGTTGTGCCTCTACAGAATCTTTGAATAAGAACAACTTCCACATAGTAACTGGTTCAAAGGATAGGTCACTCCGGTTGTGGAAGGTATGCATATGTCATGCAATAGCTATTATCCAGAAGTTTGCAAACAATTTTTTTTTTGAAGTGTTTGGTATGTTAATTTTGACTGTTGCTCTTCCTTTTAAATGTGATGTTTTTTTTTCTTTTTAGTTTGACAAATTGGAAAGTTTGGAACATCAAATGACAATAAGAGCATATAAAATTCTCCAAGGACACTCATCATCTGTGCAGAGCGTCTGTTCTAACCCTAGCAGCCAAATGGTAAAGTTATTGGTTCTAGCTTTCGGAACAGAGACTAAAAATTGGATTCTTTCTTTTAGATGGGTCCTGATTTATGTTAATCTTTATTTAGGTTTGTTCAGGTTCCTGGGACAGCACTATTAAGTTGTGGGAAGTTAAAGATTCCAGAGCAGAAGATGATTCAGTGTCAATTAAGAAGCGGAAGCTGGTTTCTGATTCAACAAAAGATGAAGAACAATTAGAGGTACACACGATTACTTTCTTCCTTTTGTTTTTATTTTGAATTATATGTTTTGCAAACTTGCTTCATCCTTATTGACCAGTTGATGGGTCATAGATCTACACTTTGTTTATTATGAAGACTCTATAGATACTTGAGTTCCTTCCAAAGAGCTAGCTGGCTTGACATTCATGGTAGTGTTTTACAGGGATGAATTTCTTGTCTATGATGTTCACATGACATAAATATCTCTGCATGATACAATATAATCTTGGTAGTGCATAAAACAAATGCAGGATAATCCAGGATTTACCATTCTTAAACAATCTTGTTAATTGACTGTGCATATATCCTTGTAGCTCGTTCTCCTCGTATTAAATATTTTCCCATGGGCAGGGAGTTGCTGCATCAACACTTGTTGGACATACACAATGTGTATCTTCTGTTGTTTGGCCAGAGCATGAAACAATATATTCAGCATCTTGGGATCATTTCGTCAGACAGTGGGATGTTCAGAAAGGCATAGAGACTTGGAACACGGTTTGAAGCAAATTATTGATTCTTCTTTTGCCGTTTGGATCTCTTATAATTACACAAAAGCAAATCCCTAAGAGACAGTGTAGTACATGTGTTATATATTTTCTTAAATGATGCTATGATTGGTCCATTTACTCTGTTTTAACTAGGATAAGATTGTTAGCAACTGCTAGGTTTCATTTATTCTAATCACACATTTAATGTATTATAGTGGATTTCTCTATAATTTCATCAGCATCAATCAACTTGGATACAATGTCTTGTCTTTGATTTGCCTCAGAAACAAACCTGTCTTGAATATTCAAATTTACAGGTCTGTGGGAAAGCGTTGAATTGCCTCGATGTTGGCGGTGAGAGTTCTTCCCTTATTGCTGCAGGAGGATCTGATCCAATTCTCAGGGTTTGGGATCCTCGTAAACCAGGTATCTCTTTGAGTAATTGTGTCTACTTTTTCTGGCACTTGCTTGGGAAAAAAATATAAGCATTTGTTGTTGCAAACAGGAACCCTGGCCCCTAGTTTTCAGTTTTCATCTCATTCATCTTGGATCACTGCCTGTAAGTGGCACAGCAAATCATGGTTCCACTTGCTGTCGGCATCTTATGATGGGAAAGTTATGCTATGGGATTTGAGAACTGCGGTAAAAGCTTTTGCATTTTGTTAAGTTATATGGTAGATTTTATTTGCATGTATTTATAGATCATTTTGGCTAACTTATGGCGATTTTTTGGTTTCAGTGGCCATTGACTATAATAGACTCGCACAAAGACAAAGTAAGTATTCGGATCTTTCTAATTTAGAGTTGAATTGAGCTAACTTCTTTCGTTTGGTGAACTAAGGTTCTATGTGCTGATTGGTGGAAAGATGATAGTGTTATTAGTGGTGCTGCTGACTCAAAGCTTGATATTCATTGTGGAATAACAATTCATTAGGAAAAGGTGAGTTCTATGATCCAAAATCTTCATTGTTTTTTGCTGAAATAAGCTCACAATTATCTTATTCTGAACTTTTATTCAGTTTCTGTCTCCAACTCTGCTGCATTTTTTCAACTCTGCTTAGTTGCTTAATCTAATTCGTTCTGAATTCTTTTCAGTACTACTGAGTGGAAACTGATTCAATGTAATGCGGCCGGTCGACAAATTGCCTGTTGATCCCATTTTGCAGCATTATGGTGCACTAAGTTGTTTGTGGACTGGTCCAGAGTCCGAGATATTTATGGTCATGAAATAGTAAGAAATCATGGAGATGTTTGAGTTTTCCACATATGTTCATTCGTTAGGTTCTCAGTTGAGGAAACTTTTCCAATTACTTATAGAATATTTTAATGGCAACTTAGAGGGCCATGGATATTATGCAAGCACCATCACAATTTGACGTGCAAGATCAAAATTCTGTTGTTTGTGTTAATATTCATATCATGGTTTAATTAATTTACTGCTATAGTGGAAATGGTAATGATTTAATTTTCGTTTGTAATTTAATCACGAAGCCTTTTTTTTATATTCAAAGCTATTGCTCGATGAACATATTTGGTGCAGTCGTTGGTACACAAGAAAACTGTAGAATTTAATTCGGTAGGTGATTGGGAATTTTCAGGGTATATCCTATTTTCATAAATTTTCTAAATCGAAAGTATTTTCAGTTTATGAAATAAGTTTGAAAGATCAAAATTCACACAAAAATATGCATAAAATTTATATGGTTTGGAAAAAAAATATTTTGCATCAGTGTATAATCATTTTAAAAATAATATATACGACGAAGTTAGGACAATAAGAGAAATTATCTTTATATTTGGATACATGTAAGCTAACTAATAAACTTTTGAATTTTCATACCCTACTAGCTAAAACAATTAGTCTCAGAAAACATTTTCCAATCATAGCTCTATTTGTTCCATTGAAAATAAGTAGCAGAAAACATAATTTTTAGAGTTTTTTACTTTTTATATCAGAAAATAGCTTTCCCTCGAGGAATTATTATAATAAAAAACATTTTCATCAATCAGGAAAACTAGGAAGGCTTTGTCGAAACAGTCGAAGATATAATTTCCATAAAGACAGACATGTTTTCCAAACAACAGGGTTAGGTTGACATGACACTTGAAAATAAATAAACCATATATTTATTTATTCTGGAAACATGTAATGGCACTGGGCTCCTCTCCATCTCAAAAATGATGGGAGATACCAAATGTTTCTCAAGTCTTCAATATACAAAAAAACTATACTTTCGGAAAAGAACGCCCAGCGCTCATTAACCAAAGCCCCATGTCTCGCGGCTTTTGTTGCCTTCTTCAAAAAGAAGTGTCGCTTAACAGCCTCAAAAACCCCTACCTTGACTATATGATCTGCATGTTTGTATTGGGACTGCAGAAGAACAACAAGTGCAAAAAGAATCAACAAATTGATACACTAAATTGTGAGGCACATAATCCCTTCAGGCAAGCTTCCAGGCAGTGAAACTGCCGTAACATATCTCTGCAGAAATGTTCTGCGACTCGCAGCTTCAGGGTTGGAAGTGCCCTCAACTACATCTGTATGAGGCCGGCCATGGAATTTGCCTAACCGATTGACAATAGAAAACCTCTCCAACTCTTGGCACTCGAGTCGCACATCTAATAATGATGTTTTCTTCTCCAATCTGGAATACAACAAAGTGGACAGTCAACTAAACGTCACTGCAAAGAGCAAGCTTTCAACTGTACGAGGCATATGGATGTACAAGATCAGTGAGATGCTTCTTGCAACAGCGGAAATAAAGTAACATATTATAGCGACAACAATGTATGTTCATAAAGAATAATTAAAATGAAATGGAAAGCTAAGCTTCTGAAAGCAATAAAGATACCAGAAATAGAAGGCTTAGATTACCTCAAGAAATCACTGTCAAGCTTCTTGGATCTTTCAACAAAATCTTCTACAACATTATCTCCCTTGGATGTCTTGAGTTTCTTGGTTGTCCTAAAACATAATTGAAGAAAATCTCACTCAAATGACCATGTTCCAACAAATATACAGGAGAAAGTATGTGTACATGAAACAACTGAAAGATCAGATATTCAAACTATATAACTATTCAGATAAAATTACAACAATGAGAATTAAAAATGACCCTTTTATTTAATTTGGCAAAGATAGTAAGGTGTTACTCACCAACTTTGATTTTCCAAATTAGCACTGGAATCTCTCGCCTCAAGAGACAAAATGCCACATGCATCTGCAAGTACAGCTTTAGTAACACAAAAGGTCATACTTTCATAGGATGATGTTGCTTCTTCCTTTAATATTCTAGCTGGTACAGCTGGAAGAAGTTGCTGCATAAGCTGAGTTGTCACTATCAACCTTCTTCGAGGTTGAATCACTGATAGACTATCCTCCATGGCATCAGTTTCATCGCCTCCCTATGATCAGAATAAGCAAATAAGCTACTTATAGATGTAAAAACAACATCGAAGTTCAAATGGAAAACAAGCAGACCTTCTCAATCAACCTATTAGCAGCCTGAGCCCAATCGAGTTCCACTGTGCTGTAAACAGAAAACATTGCAAGTTCAGAAGACTGCTTAGCATTTAGTAAATATTATTATATAAAGATAAATATAAAAAACCACATTCGTTTGTATAGAAAAAGCTACATAATCACATGAATCCTTAATGTAATCAACTGAAAGGAGTATTAAATCAAAAGTACTATTGAAATCCACCACCTGAAGCTTAACAATCTTTGTGGACCTCCGGTAACCAACTTATGCCATGGAACATTTGAAGCCAATCTTTTCCTTTTCTTTGATCTTTGAGCTATTCCATGATCTAATACAGGAGGGCCCAAGATGTGAGGAGAAATTTCACTTGTGGCCACATTAACAGCCACTGAACATTGTCCATGAGTGATAATCTCGTTCTCACTTCCTTGATCAACCACAGGATTATAGCTCATTCTCCTTGGAACTTTTGGGAAAAGGTATTGAGCAGAAGCATTCATACTCGGTTGGCTATTGAAGTTAGCAGAAGTGATTATTGCACCATTTTTATAGTTCCCATACTTTTCAAACCAAGAAGGTGCCATTTGAGAACTGATTTGGTTCCGCTCAGTTCCCAATATTGAATTTGTTGTTGAAGCTGTGCAATGAGCTTGCATCGAACTTTGAAGATCATGCTCCCCAGCAGTAGCAGCAGAAGAGGTTGAAGGTTTCTCCTCGTGCTTCGGACTAAAGTTCAACATTTTGAAATCCGACGGCAATACACCTGGCGAAGATGTGCTAACTTTACCATCTGCAGGGACACAAAAACTGGGATTTTGCACATGAACAGATTTCTGACTTGTATTCCAGTGCGTTTGAGAAAAACTGGGATTTTGCACATGAACAGATTTCTGACTCGTGTTCCAGTGTGTTTGAGAAGCGTCAGAACTAGAAGTGTAATCAGCTCCTTTCTGACTCCTTCCTAACATTCTGCTTGGATCAGAATCAGAATCCTTCATCGTTTGCATTTGATGCAGCAAGGAGTAGTTTTGTTGTCGAGCATCCAAAGGCATAGAACTCCTGCCAGAGAACCCAACATCACTGTTTGAAGAGGGCATAGTTGATGTAGAAGAATTTACAGCCTGAAAGTGAGCAGCTGAATCCTGTCCACCTTTGCCTCTCTCCATATCCTGCTGGTGCAAGCGGACTAGGGACGAAACAGAGACACTAGAGCCACCACTTGGAGGAGGCCTTTGAGCTACTTCTTTGCCTTGAGATGAATTAACAGTCTTAGAAGAAGAATCCACCTCGGCACTTAATGGTTTTAAGAAATTGCCCTGAATTTGATTTTCATCTCCATGACCCATGTTAGAATATCCTGTGCCAACTTCTGGAGTATTTTCGTCTTTGCTTCTTTGATCATCTCCTTTTTGCAGACCCCAGGAACTTGCATCCCTATTTCCATTTATTATGGACTGAAGTAATTGTGGAGTAAGTTTTGCAGGTTGTAGACCAGCCAGACGCTGTCGAGCTGATATATTTGACCACACATTATGCAACATCCTTGAAAAATCAGCTTGCTGAGCCATTCCAACGACAGAAGGTTGAAGTCCTGATCTTGCTTCAGATAATGGAGCAGAATTTTGTACTTGAGGAAAACCTGCAAACATTTTCTTTATATTATCTGTCGCTGCAGAGGAAGACTTTGAATTGGCAAGTACATGAGTATCAGCTAAGGGAACAAGTCTTGATGGTGGAACTCCCCTAACTGGAGTAAGCAATGATGATGGTGAAACAGATTGACCGGTTAAAACTCCATCACGAGAGTCTTGAGGCTTCCACTGGGGCGAAGAAATTTTAATAACCGCATGTTCATTAGTTTGGTTTCCAACAGGAAAATTGACAGACTGGCGTGATGCTTCATGTTCAGTGGAACTAGAAACATGTTGTCTCTGATGCTGTTGATGCAGGAAAAAAGATTTCCCACTAGGAATTTCCTGATGTTGCTGATTTCCCAGATAAGGAAGACCAGAGACAGTGCCCAATGATGACCTAAGTTGCTCTCCTGACTCGGAGGCTTCCATGTGCTTTTCACCAGATATGTCAGATAAATTTTCTCTTTCTGATGATTCATTTGGGCAAAGAGGTCGTGTTGGAGGTGCATATGTTGACTGCATTTGCTCAATATCACCAGCCTCTTGGTTGAATTGCCTACTATTAATATCATTTGTGGACATCTGAGACAACAACGCAAAGTGTGGGCGTTGTTGCCTTTGAGATGGTGGTGCCAATCGCAAACCAAAGCCTTGCATTCCAGATGACTGGTTTAATAGTGAGGAAGAAGTATTAATAACTGGCTCTGTAGTTTTGTCAGGTGCGGGCATATTGTGGTAGTTCCCTGAGTGATCCACTTTGTGAAGAAGCTCGAGCATGTTTTGGCTACAAAGATCATGAATAATTTAAGCGTTATAATGAGTTCCATGCATAAATTTGCTGGTGCTGCATCCAAAATGAGAATCGCTAGCTTTTCTAATAATCAAACAACATAATTTAAGGCCATAAAAGGATTTGGTGATGAAAGCATGAAAATACATGAAAAGCGTTTCAAAGTGATGCATATGACACAAAATAGGTTCACAGGTTTTTTCTTGGAGGGGGAGGTTCACAGTTCAAGGCCATTTTCTGCTTATTCTCATGCAAGTACACATGAACTTGTTTAATCAATATTATAGATTTACAAAGAAGTGCTGGAAAACAGTCATTAAGAACTTATTAGGGAAGGGAAAAAAGCAACAAGGTAATAATATAGTCATTATAGTTGTTTACTCAACAAACAAGTGAGTTGTAAAAAGTACAAGGCTTTCTCAGGTTAGTTTAAGAATTAAAAACAAAGAAAAAAGGACAAAAAAGAAAGAAAGATCAATTTCAAACAATTTTATTGTGGTTTCTTGTACAGATCTGGAGGGGCCCATTTAACTAGGACTCACCCAAACGAAATTTACCCATGTTTGAAAGGTTAGTTACCTTGTTTGAGCAATATTTTTACTCTGGGATGAATTAACAGCTGATTGATCAAAAGGTGTGGAGTCATGTACAAGGATGGCATCTCTAGATTGTGATTCTTCTGTTCCCATTGCAGTTCTCTGTAAATTAAACATAAAAAAATAGCCATAACTAGAATGGATAGAAATAAGAAAACCTCTATAGCGTCCCACTCAAGGAAGAATTGCATACCTTTGTGGTATCCATACTATCATTGTGAACAATCTGACCTTCAAAAGTTGGCTTTCCAGTGAATATTTTCTCCTCGCTTTTAGACCCTTCAATGATTGAATTACAAGGGCCCTGAAAATGGGACCAGCTGTTTCCAGGGTAGGAAGATTCTACATTCATCCCCAAGTTGGACTTCCGATTCTGAAACATATTAGACCCTACACTTTGTTTGTCAGAGTGGGTTGATGGTTTTTGATATTCATGTCGTGAAGAATATTGGTCATGACCAGTCAATGATGAAATTTCCTTTTCACCAGATTGGTGACCATATGGCCTGTTAACATAGCCTTCACCTGAAACCATCATGTGATGTTCTCTGCTGCTATCGTAATTGTCGCTCAATCTTTCTTTGGAAGTTTTGGAGGGCAATTCCCAATTTTGATTATGGATTTTTTTCACATTTTGATTACTTTCAGACTCTATGCATGAACCAAGGGTAAAGTTTTTCCCGAAAACAACTTTCTGTGAGCTCATCATCTGATGATTATTGTTGTTCAATGTCGGGATAGAACCATAATTATCTAAACGTCCTTCGGAATGGACCTGAGAAATGCCAATATTATTTTTAACTGCTTGCACTCCACTGCTCATAGTAGCATTCTGCATATTGCCATCACCAGAAAATTTTGAATTACCAACTCCACCTAGATAGTTTGTGTTCCAGTCATTAGGCATAGCACTGGATTGTCTACCAATGCTAGACCCGTGCAAGTCTTGATGAGTCCAACCACCCTGGATACGCTGTGTGTCTGATGAACTGTTTTCCTGCTGCTGGTATGACTGTTCCACCCACATTTCATTGTTTTCAGATGCATGAACTTGCCTAACTTCTGGAAGTTGGTTCTGCTTCTGAACTTGATGTAACTGATTATCATTTGTATGCCTAGAAGAGAGCTGAAACGGTAGGTGGGATGCATCAGCTTGAGTTCTATTATGTTCAGCAGGTGTTGTTTCTAAAGACAGCTGAAATGCTGATGTACATGAGCTTGGTCCTGCTTCAGTATCATTAAACAACGGAAGAGGTTTAGTTATCAAAGATGCACTCTGCATGTTGGTATCACTCCAAGGAACTAACTTCTTGCCACTGCCACTAGGCATAACTGGAGGCTTGAATATTGATTGATCCATTTTTTGGAAATCCAAGCCACTCCATTCTTCTGGGTTATCTTTATCACTAGTAGAAGCTTGCACAGCCTCTTGCATCAGAGCACTCCAACTCCCGCTCTGAATAGATGGAAAACCACCCAGAAAATCATTTGCCGAAGGAAGCCCCTGCAAAAAACTTCCTGCACTAGAGTTAACACTTCCACTGAAGGACGATCCCCAATTGTCTTCATCTGTGCCAAATAAGATCTTCTGCTCTGTAGGGTCCAGGCTAGATACATATTTCGATGCCCCAAGTTGTTCTGCTGGCTTTTCCTGCATATTGCTTGACCAATCAGGTTGCTCTTGCCTTCCATGGAATACCGGATTCTGACCATTTACCTGCTGTAAATTTATTGGTGTTTCATCACTATTAAGAATATCCATAGAAGTGTGTTCAAAGAAGCCTTTGCTTTGAAAATTCTGTGTAGCTCTTAACGTTGTGTCTCCTAAACAGCCTTGAGATACAAAATGCTCATTATTCTGAAAAGAATTAAATGCACCTGAAACTTTTTCTGCCTGGCTTTTAGCTTCCTTGGTCATCGAATTGTTGCGATCATTTTGCATCTCAGAGAGTTGAGAATAATGATTTATAGAATCGCCTCTAGAGCTCAATATGGGGATGCCATGAAAAGATTGATCAGGAATGTACCCCATGGATCTCATAGACGGACTTTGGTCATTGGAAATTATAGTTCCATTGCTAATATTGTGCATAGCAGGACTAGCAGGCTGGGCCCAGTTCATGTTTCCAGCAGCATACATATGTGAGTTATCTGGCACTGTAGGCAGGCTGCCCACAAAATTATTTGGCCACACATAGCTCGGCACATTATGAATAGGCATCTCATTCATCATTGCTGGTTGATTTAATGCCACCGGCTTTGTAGCAGCAGACAGCTGGTTAAGTGGATTCTGCTGCCTTGCCCCTTGATCTAGCTGCTGAAGTTGTTGCTGTCTCTGGAGGTCTTGTAGCTGCTTGTACATTAGTTTCTGTTGCCAGAACTGCATGTCGCTAACAGCAGGATGCTGACTCGGATGAGGTTGGGGCATCCCAAAGGTGCAACTCGTTCCAAACAGCGCTAAAATATAAAAACTTCAAACAGACACCCCACCCAGTTCTTGACATTCCAATAACTACCTCCCCCTGTTAACATAAGCAACTGAGACACTGACGATCAATGCTATGCTTGACCTACTTTGATCTTCTGATACTGATAAAATAAAATAATCCATTCATTTTTTACTTTTCACTTCTAACATGATGTTAAATACGTAACAAAAAGCAGTTCACAGGTCCCCCAGGGAAAAAAGAATGATTCATGAGTTAATTAGTTATCTCCGTTTTCCAGAATATGGTTAAAGAAAATCAAATGCAGTAAAAATGAAAAATCCTTGTGACAAAAAAAAATCATACCATTGACAAGTACACATTGAGATATGTATCATGATTTAACAGTCATTTAAGTTAGTTTTGTGAAGGTATCACAAAAAAAACATTCAAGAGGGAAGAATACCAAAGAAGACAGAGTCTTGATATCTTGAGCATTAAGAACTTGAAATTCTCAAAGAAACAACAACATCTACTAACCTGAGGACATTCAGATACGAACTATCAGTAGCTTCAGTAATCAGTTAAACCGTAAATTGCATCATGCAGAAAACTATTATAGACCCTCCTAAGCAACTTCATTTTTACCATATGAGTCCAGCTTGAACCAACCATGCCCGAGAATCATATTTCACACCTTTATGCAATTTGTAAAACAACCGTCGAGATGCGTAACTAACTCCTTCACACTTAAACTTCCAAAGAAGCAAAAAACCCTGCAAACAAAACAACAGAGTTATTCCGTGGGAAGAATGAGTAAGCACATGCAGGCAAACAAGCATCCTAAGAAATTGATTAACACTTGCATTCTATGAAGAAGATCCCCATTTAGGAGTGTTTGAAACTTCAGAGTAAAGATTTTTCTTTTTTTCGTTTTTACAACTGAACATGCATATCAACTGCAGCTGAAATGCAAAAAGTGATATAATAACAGTATCTGTGCAATATCAAAGTGGCAAGTATATGCATTATGCAGTAAAGATAGAAGAAAAGTTAACCATCACGTGTGAGGAAATAGAGAATGCTTAAGACAAAAAGCAGCAAGAGGAGCAAAATTATCGAACCTCCTAATCTCCCATACTCCAACTCAAAATCTTGTGGTTCCAAAGTTGTCAAATTATCCGTTACTTATCTATCCCTAAAAAAAATCACTTGCTGTTCAACATTATAAATGCATCTCAATATGAAGCTAGAAACGAAACATTAATATCTCCACTATACACATGACAACGCAGACCTAGCTGCATTGGAAAGGCAACGAGGAAAGGAAAGGGGGGGAGAAAAATGTAATAAATCTCAAGGCACAGTAGTTGAACCAAAGTTCCATGGAGCTCGAAACGTGCTAAAAACCACTTTGTCCTGCAAGAATCAAACTGAATGACCAAATTTCCCACGGCAACAAACCAGCACAAACCCTAAAAGCAAACAACTAACAATCCAACTCCCCAAATCCCCGAAAAGAAGCACAAACCAATCATCAAACAAGCAAGCAAAAAAAAAAGAAGCCAAATTTGGTAGCCCCCCCTTCCAAATCAACCACGACAACAGCTCAAAACTCCAAATTGCAGCCTCGATTCCGCAATTAAACCCGTCCAAACCGGCACCACGAAGCCCATCCCGACGCCGGAACCGTCCGAAATCGCAGACGGATCGGCACGCACAAAGGGGCAGCGACCGATCTGGCGGAGCTAAAAATTTGGGGATTTGTTGAGCGGAGGAGCACTTACGGAGATCCAAACGCGACGGAGAATGGCGATCGAACACGGATTCGAGCGAGGGTTCCACAGCTGCCACGCTCCGCGACGATTCAGGGTTAGGGTTTCGCCTCCCCCCTTCTCCTCCTCCACGACGCCGGGAAGAGCTCCTTCTTCGTCCCTCCCCTTCACAAGAAATGGGCAAGTCTTTTGGGGAACCAAAGATAAAGTGTAGCAAAGCGAGCGAGGGATACAGCGGTAATTTCAGTGTTGCGAAAATTTCAACGAAGAAACAAAAACCACCATCCCGCCGGCTCGACATCCGAACCAGACCGACTCGAACGCGCCACGGCGGACCCACCGCCGCTCCTCTTTATTTAAAAACGAGAGAGGGATCCGATGCGAGGTCGATCTCGGCCGTCCGTCACCTCGCATCGGAATAAGGGGAGATCTGAGACGTCCGTCAGGCGGCGCTCACCGCGATTTGGCGGGAAATTGGGTCCACCTTCTTTTATTATTATTATTATTATTATTATTATTATTATTTGCCTCGTCTCTTTCTCTCTCTACTTTTTGCTCGGATAACGGCGACGTTAACGGACGTTAGAGCGGTGGTGGTCCACGGGCGGGTGGCTTTGAGAGCCGTGCCGCATGGTGCGGTGGGCGTAACGTCAAAAAGGAGGAGGGCGCGGGGTCTCTTTTTTTCGTACATAAAAAATACTTTTTTTTTACTTTTGTCATTTTGTTTCTTTTTACTTTTTTTTTACTTGGGTTTGTCCCTTGCTATTATTACCCCCTTGAAGGTGGTAGAGCTGTAGATGTAATTATTGAACAAGTTGAAAAGGTTGGCGAGTAGTTTACATTTACGAGGGGATTGGGTTTACTTTTTTAACTTTTTTTTAATCATGAGCATGTAGATATATATTATTTTAATGATACATAGTAATTTAAATAATAAAAAATATGATACTTCCACCGCAATAGTGACAAATATATTACAATATTAAATATATTTTTTAGCTTAAAATTATGCATGTTTTATATATAGTTGTCTATAATTTTTTTGTTTATTATGGATGATGACTAATTTATAAGCTTACTCATTTTATTATTTTAAAGAATAAAAAATAGTGGCATTGTGAGTTGTTAATTTAAATTGACTATTAATATAGATGTATATAAACAAAAAAGGCTATGGTAATTCAATAGAAATAGATAACATAATGAATTGTTTTGAGAAAAAATGTAACTTGTAAATTAGCTAGAATTAATAAAAAATGAATAACAATAAACACAATAAAGAAGGCTAAGTTAAATCAATTTTTTTTTTAAAATCAAGTGAGTTACTATCTAAAGCACTCAATAAATTCAACAAATTATGAAGCTTAACTTTTCTACCTAACAAAAAAGGCAAAAGCTTGGATTGTATTTATTTATTTAACATCTTTTACAAGGTAATGACCATTAAGAGCGAGTACGGACAAACTGACAAGGAATACGCATTAGTTTATCTTCAAGATCATTTAAGTTTTACTGAACTTTTGGATAAAATTACTTAAGTTTATTTTTTTTTCAGAAGGCACAGAAAAGATAAGACATGTAAGCTAATAACAATGTTAAACGCGTTTGTGCTTTATTGGATCTTCGTACCACTGACGTTATCTTTACGGCAATGCCATTTATGAGCATGTCTCTGAGTTTTTGAATTGATCGACTGAATCATTTAAGCATTTTAAGAGGTCATGGCCCAAAGCAAAAGAACCATATCATGCCCTTATTCTCTCTCCTTTAGCGGTCCAATTACTTGTTGCTGATAAGTGTGATCAGTTTGTATCCATCGAACATTCAAAGGAGGGCATTGGACCTAAAACTAGAAGTCTCCCATTCTCACATGCTATAGACAAAGTGAGAAAAAAGAGAGAGCACTTTGGATGCTTTATGGACGGGGGTCAATCTAATGGTCAGATGGTCCAAGACTACTTCAAGAAACCTTTCTCCATTAGTTGAACAAGTAGTAATCAAGACATCTTGTAAGATATATGCATGGTTTTGGTCCAAACCACTTTTGTTTTGTTTCTTTATTTTCTTTCTATCTGATCCATGAATGAGATCCTTGATATATATAACTAATCAAACATTATGAATAAATCTTACAACACACCTCACAGTGCATGACATTGAATTCAAACACTCAACTCTCAGCTTCATATATATAGTGTGTGTTGAATTATCACCTTATTGGCCACTACCTCTTGGCCCTTTGGCTGTGAAGCTAGAAGAAATGCACACATCTCAAAAGAAAGCTACAAATGTTGGTGTTAAGTGGACACACATCTCAATCTCACAACTAGTGGCCAAACGACATAACTTAAGGCCACAACTGTCACTAAAATTAAAACACAAGGAGAGGATATATATGTTAGCCGACAAAAATGGGCCAAAAGGGAACAAAAAAATTGCTCATGTTTGCAACTAATGGTGTGCATTAAATTTATACTCACGTCAGTGTCCCTGACCTGCACCACACCACAGCACACAGCACACACACACACACTGCATGGCATGGCATGGCTCCATTCCCCATCAGCAAACTGGTGATCATTAGGGATGTTCCTGTCCTTGCCTTAAACACAGGCATGGGAGGGTACGGCCAGGGACAAAGATACGCCACACGTGGACGCGGCAAAAAGGCAAAAGAATCGTTATCTCTGCATCCCGAGTACAAAGATATTGGAGAGACAAAGATCTACGAGAGATTACGTGGCATCTGTTATCACAGCCGACCTTTGATCAATTTTTCCTGTGTAGTTGGGAAAAGAAGGGATGTCATGACCTCTTGTCGTCACATGCCCAACAAGATGAGAGAGAAAGATGCATGAGAGATAGAGAGAGTGGGGGACAAATGGAATGAATGAGAGAGATAGACATATTAGTGAGGATTTCGAGTACTCCGATAATTTTGGACGTTGGACCCTTCCTTTATTTCCAATTCACAGAAAATAATTTAAAAACTAGCACTTGCATGCATAATCTAGTGCCAATTGGACTATGTCAAGGCAACCACAATTTCCTCCTCCTCTCTTGTTGCCTTTTTCTGATTTTTCTGTCTGAGCAGCTTCAAGGTTGACTTAAAAGACCTTTCTAAAGTGGTCAACTATCAAATCACAACATAGGAGTTTTGATTATGATAGGGAGAGAGACATTAATTATGATGAGGAGAGGACACAATAAAGTGCAAGTAAAGATTTGAAGTTGGACGTGTGGATCATGGAAGTGATGACTTGTGGATGGAAATGGATAATTTTAATATTTTTCTCATGTTCTCCATCTGCCATTATCAATAACTTAATCTCATCATGAAACCTCCAAGAAGACTCTTATGTTAAAATATTTAGCTCAAAGATGCATGCTTTTATGCTAGAAGAAAGTGTGGGACAGCTTTGTCCACACTCCATGGAGGAGAATAAAGAACGGGTTGCTTATATATATATATATTCAGCAGCAGCTACAAGATTAGTATCTAAATCAAGAGCTGATGTCTGCATGGAAAATTATATTTAGTTCCACTTCTGCTGCCATTGGCGTCCTCCGATTGGAAGATTGAAACAAAATGTAAGAAATGGTCAGAATGAACTGCCATTTTCTCTGATTGATGATGTCTGCATGGATGCAAAAAGATGCCCGGGAGCAAATTGTCCTGGAAATGTTCATAAACAATCACTGAGCGACATATAATATATTGTATGTATGTATATATATATATATATTTATATATATAAATAAACTTCCAATGATTTGGCTATTTAACATTTGGAAAAGAATGAACCACTCGTATACGTTACATAGGTTGCACGTGCGCAGGCCGAGATCGCATCTCGACCAATATTTAATTACAGCAATATCTGCAACGCGTACACGTGCGCGCGTATGAATTATAAATTATAATTTTAGGAGGCAAGCAAGTTGGGCCAGTTGCACAGCACGATAAGCAAATATAACGGGCTTCTTTGACAAATTGGCCCATCGATTGCAAATTTAAGACTCTACCTCTCAAGCAATACGAAAAAAAATGATTTTTTTAATATAAGGAGAAAATAAAGGGACAACAAGAAACCCAACAAATTTAAATTTGGAACCTTATTTTTATCCAGATATTGTGTAGTTCTAATACTTTTTTCATTATTTCCTCCGGGAGGATTGCCCACGGCTAAATAAATATTGTATTCCTAAACGTCTGTGATTGGGGCCATGGGCCAAAGTTATGAACTTTGATCTACCAATTCTTACTACATACTTCCATGAGATGCCTCAGGTTTAAACATTATTCAAACATTTGAGTTTAGTTCCATGAGGCAAGGAAATTTACATGTCTATATGCTAGAGTATTTATCATATTATTATTTATTATATAAATATTATATACTATTAATAATTAATATATATTGGTAAGTAAGACTTAATAGTACATTTTTACATGTCAAAGGAAAAAAAAGTATGTAACTGAAGAAAATGTTTAAAAGACAAAAATGTGTTGTAAAGCATGTCTTTTACCTTGCATGTCATCAAACAGGCCGCACACTCGTTACTTCTGTATGTTAATGTACTTATGTCAGCGACATCAGTATGTAGCACAGACTATAAATACGAGTATAGTATATTTATTATTTTTTATTCTTTGGGTAGGCTAGGCTTGTGCCATGGGCGGCCTGGCCTGTTCACCACCACTAGGAACCATGTACGATGTAGTAATGTCCGACATTGTTCAACAGATTCATGCTATAACTATCATCTATGCAACTTCAAGTTGCCATCTAGAAACTAACTAGAGAGCATTCATATGCTCAAGTAAATACATGCACAAACTGGAACTTCATTTGTAAAAGGAAAAGTTGTCAAACACTTGCCTACAATCTAACAAAATTTGCATAATTATCAAGGATCTAGAGAAGAATTTACCTTAATGCATCTCTTCAATCTGAAAGTTCCTTGATGCACAGATGTCTTTGTACACTGATTCTATCAAGACTCAAACAAAGGTAAACTATATCAGAAGACCCAAAGGTGATGGAAAAAAAACGTTTTGTTACAACATACCGAATTGACATCATAAATATGGACCAAGTTCTATTCTAGTATCAAGACCAAAAAATATATTTAACAATACTTATTCCCATTCAGGACAGGATCAAACAATCGAAGTAGAACTAAAATCTTTCACCAAAATAAAATTAGATTGAGAACTAAAACATATGATCAGTAATGAATACGGGAGTGAACCTTTTATACATGACGTTGCAAGAAGGGAAACTGACACCTTGGAAAGCTTAATAAACCGTGATCAATGATCATAATCAGATTACTCTGTCAAGCTACAACATACTTCAAGCGAGTATATGTGTGGGCCATTAGTGATTTTCTCACCCAGTTAACATTAAATATCATGTGCCTCATCCACATAGTGTCCAGTAGGCACTTGTTTGTCAACAAGAAGCGAGTTTAACAAAGTGAATAGATGTTCTTTGATCAGATTTACTATTAGGTGCTCCTGCTTGTCAAATCTTACACCTTATTCCAGAAACTTGATGCACATTTAATTTGGATAACATGGAGTCATAACTAGAAGTTTCTTGCAATCTAAATGATTGAAACAAATAAAAAGGAAACAAGCTATCTGTTAGTTTATGGCCCCCATGTTTCTTCTTACAGAGTTTGTCAAAACGATTGAAGGCAAATAATTTACAACTCGGAAAGAATGCTTGTCCACAACCACATGCGACCACTGAGATCCAGGAACCTGGTCAACAAAACAGACACATGTTACAATTTTGCTATATAATCAAAGAACTTGCTAACATGAACAAGTAATGATTTCATGTTGGTCAAAATCTTCAATCCAAAAACCAAGACAACTGATACCTTACTTTTTACTAATACTCAGCAGCAAATTGCAGGTTATAAAGCATCTCTCTTCTAATTTCGTTGCCCATTCCGATGTTGAACTTGCGTGATAGAGATTGAACCATTTCATCACTACCAAAATCCATTTCTCTTGAGCAGCGTCTTCTAACCTTCTTCAGCATATCCTTTGAAGGAGTAAAACCTTCTTCAACCTGTACAGCCAAGATACTAGTCAAATTTATGAATCTACATCATGTATTAATCATAAAGTAATTAGCAGATGAAATTCACCATGTCATTGATTATAGATAAAGCAGCTTTCGGATCCCGGTTCACTAGATGTGCATCAACAAGCAATGAATATGTAGTCGCATTTGGTTTTACACCTATGCTTACCAAGTGCTCAAACACTTTGGAAGCCTCAGATGTCTGTTGAAAAAAGATTATCAAGTTTTTACAGAAGATGGTGACATGAAACCTCAGAACTGTAAAAAGAGCAGAAGAAAAGTATTTACCTTTTTTATCTTTCCAAATGCACATATCAACCCATTATATGAATGTATATCGGGCGTCAGCCCCATCTTTTCGCTAATAGCTTCAAAAGTTTCATAAGCTCGGTCTAGGTCCCATATGTTTGCACAACCAAGAATCACACAGTTGAGAGCAGCAACAGACTTGTAAGGGGGGTCAGCATGACTCAAATGTTCCAACTGAATATAAACCTGTAATTTTTGGTTAGTTAAAGTTAACAAGGTGCAACACATAAATAAGATCATAAAATAAAATGATAAAGAGCACCCTATGCAGTTCAAGTATTGTTTGTTTTTTTTTAGAAAAAAAAATATTGTTCAAATTGTTGAAATAAACATGAGAATTTTACATACAGAATTCATGAAAGAATAATTCATCTAAGCAATGGTAATAAATTTCACAATATATATATATATATATGGGTATACATATAAGGAATTTGGCCACTTCCACATAATCCATAGTTTATCACTCCATTTCATGCTCAAAAGGAAACTCTACCAAAAGATTGTTACTGCAGAAGACAGCACATATCACAAAGCAGAAAACAAAATAATCCTCTAAAAAAGAAAAAAAATGAAATATTTTATGAAACTGTATTTACATTGAAATAAAAAAAAACGTATTCGCAAATTTGCCTCTTGAAATGCAAAATCTTTGCACACAGAAGCCGTGGCAGCACTGTTTTAATTTCAGTTTCACCTCATTTATACTTAAGATTTTGGGCTGAGACTACTGCTGTAGACGTTACTTGTTCTTTAAGTATACTTGTTTCTTTCCATCTATGCAGTGGCAATTAACTAGAGTTAAGTTCATACATACCGAATCCAATGTTGAGAAGCCTGTCTTGCAGCAAGCCACGACCAATGGGTTTAAAGAGGTAAAGGGAGAAAAAAGATCCTGATCAATGCTGTCAGAATTCCCATATACAGTTTCGAATTCACTCAAGGTACTAAAAGCACGTTGTAGATGTCCAAGTTTGGCATGTGCATAAATCTTTGCAAGGTATGTCTCTGGATTTGGGGCTCTTTTCTGGCGCAAGGAACGCTTCAAAACTGACCATGCAGCATCTAGAAGGGTAGAGTTGAATGTTCTACCAGCAGTACCCAATGCTGAAACAATTAAACCTTCATCTGCCGAGAGAAGGATAGGTGGTTTAGCCTTCTCACCACGAGCTATCCATCGAGCCAAAAATTCTATGGAGAAATAAGCCAGCTTGCCATGATCCGCTTGCATTGCGACATCACCAACATAATTACTCAAGCTCCAGCTTGGACACAGGGCTTTGGTTTGTTCTGTTGTCTAAGAACACAAACAAATAGGAAAAACCAATGAGGCTAAAGATAATGGATTAGGATAGTTAATCATTGACCATTATTATCACTAAAAAAGGATAAAGGTAAGGAAATTACACTGTCAAAGATGGTCAATCATATTATGTCAAAAGTGCACAAAAATTAGTCAGTACCTTGCACTTTTCTATTATGAATGCCAGGGTGTCCAACCTCCCGGCACTTATGCAGCTACGTACACAATCCATGAAGACATTCGATGATATCATATAACCAGATTGCAGAGTCAATTCCACATACTTTAATGCAGAGTCAATTTGGTTCGTTATAATAAGAAGTCCTATGACCAAATTATATGACTCATCATCTGGCAACGCGCCAGTCCGGAGCATCCTGAAGTCAACCAATGAACAATCATTCCCAGGGATATTCTACAGATTTAGCAGAACAAATCCAAGAAAGAATTCGACAAAACTAGGTAAGTATAAATTTTATTTGAATAAAAGAATTATTTTCGTAGTTTTAGTTCCTTTTTTAAGGGATTTTTTGTGATTTTAGTTGTACAAGAAAGAAAGATAGAAACACTGCTCAAGATCGAGTTCCATTAAAAATTTGGATTGCTTTTGGTTGCTGGGTTTCTTTGAACGAGATAATCGTCAGCATATAGAAAAGAGTGTGCTGCCCAATGGAAATTCTTGCTGCGAACTCGCCCTCTGTTCCTCAGGTGACCTTAAACAACGTGATCCACTGAGATATTCAGATTGATATATGATCTAACACTTAGTTTTCAGTTGAGGATGCACACAAATCCTTTGTAGGTGGCACACTCTTTCCCCTCTAGACATTAAATTCCATGGCATTTTTGTAATCTCCAATTGAACATTCAAGAACAGATGAAATGTACTTTCCCATTGAAAGAGCAAATTTATGTCTTGTTATTGATATAGAATTATCATAATCTTTTTACCGAGGATGAGACATAACACTACCAATGTAGTTAGAAACTCACAACAAAGTATGACAATCTGCATATAGCAGCATTCATTGTTCAATGGGTAAACACCATACTTCTATATACTGAAAAAACACAAAAGAAAGTTCACACTTCAAGAGGATATAAAACTGTCCATCAGAAAAATGTGCTTGCATCCTGGACAAGCACATGTGTGTTTTTTTTTTAGAGAGACAAGTACGGATAAGTGTCTTGATTAATCATCTATTTATGACATATCAAAAAAGAATCTACAAGTATGGACCAGAAACCATAATATAAAAACATACAAAACAAAAGCATCTTGTTTATCCTCACCACAATCCCTAACTAGAGTGGAGGCATGATGCACAATATTCTATATTCTGGCGCAAATCTGAGAAGAAACCCGACATTGATTCTAAGAAAGGAAACCGATAGATGATGCCACTTACTTTTTCCCCATGAAAAAATGTGGGATAAACACTACCTAGATGGCAACATGTGGATAAATAACCTTACTTTACAATTTAAAAAAATGGAATAGATAATTAATGGTAATTATATAGAACACTTATTCCCTGGTTTTAGCTTATGACTAAAGAACAGAACCTTTAGGCAGTACTAAGAGTATTCTTTCAATCGACTGCTTAACATAGTGGTGGGATAAACAAAAAATAATTGACAGTAGGTAGCAGGTCAAACAAGAGTCCAACACAAAGTTACAATGCCATATGACTCTTCTATGACTAAGATAAATTGTAAACAGTTTGTCAGTTAAAAATGTTGCACCTAAACATCTTCTTAGACGGTAAAGACGTAACATCATCTATAGAAAGCGTTAATCTCATGGAAAGCGATGATTGACACTGTTCTAGCATCCTGCGTGCATATTTTCCTTCTTATTCCTAGAGGCCATATAACAAGGTTCACCTGTGCATTAAACTTAAGACCAATCCACAGAAGCAAGCCGATGCGTAGCACTGTCAAGAAGTAAAAGACTAATATACTGGAGTATCGGGCTTTTCATCTTACCGATCGATCAATCTCTCTGCCGCTTCGCTCTCCTGAGCCTTGAACATGGCCTTGAGCACCAGGTTGTAGGATGCTGTATTTGGCTCGATCTGATACTCAGGCATCTGGGCGACCAGGTCGAGGAGCTCCCCCGCTGTAGCGTTCATCATGAGGTTGGCCCTGAGGTAATGGTTGTAGAGGTGGACGTCGGGCCTGTTAGGCTTGCCGCCGGCGTCGAGTGACCGGATCCAGAACTCGAAGAGCTGCTTAATGTCCTCCCAGCTCTGCGACGTCATCCAGTCCGCGAAGACGTTCGAGAGGCCGGCGACGTCGAGCGTCCTGGAAAAGTTCAACATCCGTGCGTTGGAGGAAGGCCCGGCGGGGACGAGGGACTGCCCGCCGGCCATCGGACCCACGCCGGGGTCGACGTTGGGGCTCCGCCAGTTCTCCTGGTAGAACGGGCTCCCCGTGGAAGGGTTTGGCGGCAAGGGGGCGGCGGATGACGTCGGAGCTTCTTGGCGCTGAGGCACCTGAGAGAGGAAGGGGGAAGTGGAGATGCATCGTGCGGCGGCAGCAGGGTTTAGGGTTTTAGAAGGGTGGGAATGGCGGAGGAGGAGGAATGCCGCCTTGGCCGCCATGGATGTGCGGATTGCAAGCTATGGAGCTCGATTGGGGAAGCCGAAGGGCGGCTATTTAGGGTTTGAGTTTTTGTTACTTCACACGAAGAGGAGCAGAGCGGAGGGAGAGAGACCAGTGAGCAAATTGTATAATTCCAGTGGTGAGTTTAACATAACAAATTTCGTCCTGTTAATGATAACTTAAAATTGTATTATAAATATTTTTTCAGTAATAAAAAATATTATTTATTAAGTTCATAAACGTCTCTTTATAATAATTTATTTTTATATTAAAATGTATTGGACACGTATGGTAACCCCATTTGCAATAGTTGAAAAATATATTAATATGTTAGCAATTTGACGATTTGCATAATATATATATATATATATATATATTCATAAATTAATTATATTGATAATTAGATGTGATAAAAGTATATAGCGCTTTAAATTATTATGTTAACCTTGATATAAGTTTATTATGTTCTGGATAATCTTGTGGCTATTATAAATAAAACTCTCTCAATAACATTACTTCTCAAATTTGGTCTCGTTAGATGCTTATTGCATAACATAATACATACAATTAAATCACCAATTATTGCATATCGAGAAGAAAGATAAAGGACTTTTTGCATGTCAAGGATAACACAAGGTACCCAATTACGTTACCCCAAAAAAATTACATTGCATCATTTGTTTCATTTAGTACTCAATCTAAATTTGTTATCTTAGGAGAAAAAAAACATTAATGGTCAACCTTAGTAACAAACTCAATGAGACATTTCGAAATCCTTTAGATAAGTAGATAACACACAGCTTCATATCTTCTAAAATAAAATAAAAAAAAAAGATTTTTCCATATGAAACCTTTTGTACTACAAGTTTCATCTTTGCTCCTTCAACTGATTCTTGTGTGTTATTTTTCCTTTTCCAATTTCTATTCTATTACATCAACTAAATCACCAATTACCCAAAATAAAAGTAAGGCTACATTCACTGCATCGTGATTCATTTTGATTTTAAAAATTGTCACATATTAAAATATCAACAACAGACATTATTTTATTTAGTATATATAAGTAATATGATGCGCAATTCAATATAGTCTTATTATACATAAGAATTAATAACTGATGTCTAATTTGCTGAAATCATCCTTGATTAAACTAGTTAAGTTTAAACAATCATATAAATTAATTAAATTTTGCAAACTTGAATCATAAACACATTCAAAATCCATAAAACTTAAACACCAAGCAAAAGATTGAAATAACTAGTATATCTTTTTTCTAAGAATGATTATAATATACGATCAAATTTTATTCTGATTGCTATTATATCGCAATAATCAATCATAAAATATTATTATTAATACTGAATAATGACATATTATCATTAATTCATTGAAATTATAATCCTTTAGTGATAATTATAAAAATATTATCATTACGTAATGGTACAATAAGAAGTATAATATTGTTTAATTAACATTTCAAAGGACAAATGTGAAAAAAATAGATTAAGAGGCAATCTTAATTGCTATCCATTTCATAAATTATCTGCAAATTAAAACAACTGAATAAGGAATTCAAATAATTTCAAATCACATTATTAGATAATATAGAGAAACATTACCTTTACAAAACGCCTCATAAAGAAATAGCTCATAAAAATCATTTGAAATTCAATATTAATATTTAATAGCATATATAGAATTAATGCAATCCTACCCTCCGATAAGATTGTTTATATTTACGATTATAGGTGCAGTGAATGCTTGAGGAGGCAATGTAGCTGAAGACTTCAAAAGTGATATCCGATAAATCCTCTCAGTCTTTGGTTAACTAAAGGGATCTTACTACAAATAATAGAAGTTTATTGAGGTTGCACAAGTTTATTGAAGAAAAGGAAGGACTATGCCCTAATATTGATTGCAGGGTTGCACAAGTGAAATCAGGTCAACATTGTACAAGCTCGAAACGTTTCATTCAGAAAGTTTGTGTCCATATTATGACCTGAAACATAGTAGACAATACAAATAGAGAAGTTTATTGAAGGAAAATCAGAAACATGAAAGCCTTGAAATTTACCTATGAGAACAATTTTGTTCATGATTTTCTCATTTTTATGCCATTCCCGAGCTGGTACAATCTCGTAGATTTCTCGCACTGCCTGCCAAAAGCAGATAGCGTGCAAGGTTAACTGCATAAGCTTATGGCTCCTTAGTACTGATCAATACTAACAAGTACTGGTGAACCATGATCCTATTTCGGTAACTGAAAAAAATGAAGTTTTCTACAGAAAACTTCAATATGAATGCATAATGGGTAAAGCTCATCTGCTTAGTAGTCTACTAATGTAACTTTCAAACACGGGAAGCAACTCAACTGAATTAACAACGAGAACCAAGTATTAAACTATTAACTGATATTAATATCTAAAAAAAGAGTATTGACTTGATCACATGCTTACCAGCTGATGTCTACCATGGTGGCATAGTTATAGTACTATACGAATGACGCTCTACTGACACCCCATTTTGCAAGTTTCGGGCCTGTGCCAGCATAGTCTACCATGCTGACCATGAAGCAGCGGGTATAGCATGAAATTAGGTTCTAAACAAGGTCCTGAAGGTTGTTTACTTTTCTTTTGATCCTATTTGCTAACTTTCGGTCTCCTTGTTTTGTTTTGGAACTGCTTAAAATTATTCAGCTCTCAACATATTATTAATTGTTGTTCAATATGTAAAATCCTTTCTGTTGAAGCATATATTGTCATAAGTTTTAGCCCAAAGGCCTGCATCTGGTGACAGACAAAAGTTATAAAAAAAAAGAAGCTAAACTGTTCAGTCAGCCACCATTGCTATGAAGAGGATGTATAATGAAAAACCAATTTTTTGTCCAGACTGAGATGCCAATGTGCCACAATACTCGGAATGTATGCAACATGAGTCTTGGACAACTTTCAAAAACCAGACAACAGAGATAAAAAAAAAAAAAAAAGCTAGCAATAGTTAGTTTGATGAAAGACCTGCAGTGTATGAAGTTGTTGAGAGCCATGAACATTTAGAACCCCTTTGCAGCGGTAAATATCCATATTGTATTTCTTCTCCCAAAGGAGGTCCTCAAGCCATAAGTTAACCTTAAAGAGAAATTAAAGTCAGACATGTGTAGCGATAAGACACTTAAAATCAATTGCCCATGAAAGCAAAGGAGTTTTAACAGCAGGATTGACATCTCATAGATCAAAATGTACTCTTGTGATAGACAACAAACTTCTATGACAAATAAACAAATCTTAGAGCTCCAATAGCCATAAATCTCAGCACCTTAAGACCAAGTAAACTAAAATGAACCAACATATTTTTCCTGCATGTATGTTTCAACAATGATTGATCAATGGGTCAAATTTTGATAACATTCATCAAACCACTATATATGTTGACAGTGTAGCAAGTGCCATAGGAGTAGGCTGAAATTTTTAATGACCATAGTATTAGGAATTTGATAATAAATAGTCCATCTTAAACAGCATTTCGAAACAATAGGAGCTGCATAGAAGTAATAATAAGGTCAAGGACTGAGAAATTTAACATCAAATGCATTATCTTTTTTCGGTAACATCAAACATATTATTTTTATTGCTGAGAAACAAAAGCAACCTTATTCAAATCAACAGGTTGGTCTTCACATACGCAAATGGTCCGTAGCGTATAATCATGATGCCCCCTGTTAGCCACAGATTTCCTGTCTTCTAAAAGTTCCTCCAGATAAGCCATATTCTGGGCCAGATAAGAATGAAACTATCAATCAAATTGTGATCATACATATAGTCATATGAAAATGCATCTTACTAACGTTAGCTCCATAGGCTTTGCGATCCAATATTTTAGACAGGTCAACTTGGCAACGGACACTCCGTATGATAGAAGCAAGCGAGTTAATGTGAAGGATCTCTTTTTCCAAGTCTCCTAATAGATCTGAAACACCAGATCTAGAATCCTCGTGAGAAATCAAGTCAGTTTTGTTTAGAATTACAACATCCTGCAATTATGAATTATTTGTCAGAACTTCAAGGTCAAATGAGACATCATCTTTAATATTACAACATAACAGAAAAAGAATGAAGTGGCAAATGCATGCAGAAAATATTTAAAAAAAATTAGCATAATTCAACAAACAAAAACACTAGTTTGTAAAGAAAGAGAAAATACAGCGAATGCTATTTGAAGGAATGCTTCGGGAAATGAAGAAGAAGTTTTGTGCTCCTCAAGCTGCAGCCTTAGATTCTTAGCATCCACAACCTACTTCAAGATGTCAAAGAAAGTCAAATATTATCAAATTAAATAGGAGAATAAATTTCAAGAGGAGTTGTACAGGGAAAAATTCTAGATTCAGAACCTCTGAAATTGTTGGTGGCATATACACAGAACTACATAAAAGTTAACATCCAAATGCAGGTTTATAATCTAATTTTGCAATAGTGTGGTGAACAAAAAAAATTAGCTATGATTACTTTAGTAATTCTTATAAAAGAGAAACAATAGATAAAGAATATTATCGCAACCTAGTACTTCTTCCACATATAGTATTCACCTTTCTAACATATAAACAATAAATGATTGCATGTCGGAAGCTGATAAAGTATTAGTGTGAGAAATGTCAAAATATTCAGTATAGTAATAAAACAATAGAGTCATAATTATTGTAACCTAGGATCTAAGAAGCATAATATTGATTTACAGAAAGAAAGGTCACAAAATACTGGAGCAGCTGGGCAGCGATATCTCTGACTACAAAAGTGCATAAGCATTATATTACACGTCCAGACACTCACAGTGATGATAGAATCAAGCCTCACTGCTGATTCGAGCTGATCATCGAGCCAAAGAATAGAAACCAGAGGAGCAGGATCAGCCAAACCAGTTGTCTCTAGTAATATATGATCAAGCCTGCATCAAAATCACATTGGTGGAATGCAACATGTCAAGTATGAAACATCAAATCACAAGAGATGTGACAAAGACGATTCAGGTATCATACGTATATTAGAACGCCAATCCGTGGCTTTATAATATTCCCACTGTTCTCTTACTTTCGGAGTCGAAGCACATAAAGTAACAAATTTAAGACTACTTTATCATTTTAATCCAGCTTATAAGCACAAATGCAATATTAGGGCATGATTGATGAGCTATATGAAAAACGAAATGGCCACATACAGTACTGGAAGAAAGGAATTTAACCTGTCTTTCCTTTGAACAAGTTGCTCCAGAGCTTGAACAAGGCTGTGCTTGACAGTGCAACAAACACATCCATTCGCCAACTCCACCCATTCCTCAACAACTGCTCCACCTTCTCCCTCATTAATCATTGCCCTTTCAACTCCGATCTCCTCCCCAAACTCATTTAGTATCACCGCGATCCTCTTTCCATGTTGAGCATTCAAAATATAATTCACTAGCTGAAGTTCAATCAAATGAAAAGACCAAAATTTAGATCTTGCTCCAAACTTCCACACAAATGAAGAAAATGATAAATGTTTTTTTGGTGTGGAAAAAAGTATTCACTGCTTTGCCAGGATGAATCCCTTCGAACATACAATTCCAGTTGAATTAAATATATGGCAACATTTATCTAAAGTCAATTATGCTACCACTGTGGAGTATCAAAATCAAAGTTTTCTGGCAACTAGTCGATATTCACATGATATCATTTTTTTACTCCGACTTCCAATTTAAAAAAGTTTCAGCACCCTCTGCAATTGAATACGGAATATAAACATAAAGCACCAAATATAAACATGAAGCCGTATTTATACGCATATATGATGGATAAAAAGGAAAAACGAGGAGCATAGAAATTGCAAAACTTGCTACATTGGTTTAGAAAAATAATCAAAATCATATTTTACTCTATGTTGCCGCAATAAAGGTCGACTAAGAATGCAGCGAACCTAAATATCACAAATTAAACATGCATAAACCCTAATCCCAGGAAGCAAGAACTACCAAGTGTCAATTACGGAAGGATAACTCGATATACTAAGACGAGTCCACCGATGAGATCGAGCAGAAACAAAGAAAAAAACCCAACCGTGGACTTTCCAGCTCCGAGGTACCCGGTGACGACGGTAACTCCGACGGGCGATTCCGGCCAACTTCCGGGTGGATTCTCCGTGTCGGAAGATACCAGCGGGTCATCCTCGATGGATCGACTTTCCTGCTGGTGTCGTGTGATTTGCTCTTCTTCTTCATCGATTCGGATAGCAAGAGGAGCTGCCTCGTCGTCGTCGCCGGCGAACGGTTCCATTGGCGGGAGGAGGAAAGAGACGAACTGTTGATACTGTGAAGACCGAGAGCACAGAAAAAAATGCGGTATGTGGGAAAAATATGGGATATGTTTGTCCTCAGAACAAAAAAGGCCCATGGTTATTAAAAGCCCATTAAAGGCCCATTATCCGTTGCATAAGAAATTTATTTCTTAAGTAATCCACTTTTTTCGTTAAATAATTTATCATTTTAATAATATATTAAAATATAGACAAATTGGCAGAATCAAATAATATATCATTTACCTATTCAGTGATCCATTTTTCTTACTTCAGATTCCAAATAATATATCATTTTTAATGAAAACAAATATAGATAGATTGGCAAAGAATTTTTTTAAGAAAATTTTTAATCATTATTTTGGGTTTAAAATAAGTAGGAAAAGTATTAGTATTTGAAGTACTTTAGTTTGATGCACTTAAAAACTACTTATCAGTTGGTAATTCAATCTAAAATTTTGATGCTTCGCATTAGGTTTTGTATCTAAAATATGAAAGGTTGATTATCGATTGAGATAGGACACTCATTTAGACGGTGTCTCTATTTTTTTTTTAAAAAATGTCATTTCCATTCTTTAAAAAAATACAATGGGCATACCATGATATGAAAAAAGGAAAAAAGAATAGGACATATTTTCCTGAGAACAAAAGAAGTACTTTCACGCTAAGGCAGTAATAAAATGAAAGGCTATTCGTATCGAAGGCTTACAAGTTAGAGAAGGTATCTGGTGCTTTGATGAGGACCTTTTGAAGATTCATGCTCACGAGCACTTCAAAAAATTCTACACGAGCAATATTGTCACTATTGGAATATTTTGAATATCTGATAAGATTATATTAGCTATCAGTCTTCTAGCCTGCAGTTTGTTGTTTAGTTGGCGCATATCATGGTGAAGGATCCACAGATTGGTTGTTGCATACTATGAACAACATTCAGTTTTTTGAATATCTGATAAGATTATATCAGCTACCAGTTGTTTGGTTGGCATAGATCATGGTGAAGGATTCAGAAGTTGATTGTTGCATATGATGAACGATATTCCAGTTGTTATCTTGTTACACAACAATTTTATGTAAATAAGTTATACGAGATCAATTTGTTAAAATGAAACGTTGTATATATATTTGTTCAACAATGAATAAAATTGAACACTTAGATTCTTTCCTTCAATTCTACTTGTTTCAGATTTTCTCATGGTATCAAAGCAAGCTTAGAACAACAGAGTTTTGACACCATTAGGTGATCATTTGTTAGCGTGAGGTGACTATACGATTTCCGCTCCCTCAACATCTTTTGATCATTCTTTTTGGAAGTTAAGACATTTGTTTCTAAGTTAAAGATCTTGTTCAATGGGTAAATCTGTAGAAAAATCCACTTCTTCCAACAAAGTTTCTTCCACAAAAGTTTTTTCAGTTATTTGTTTAATTCCTCAGATAATCCTGGGAATCTTTTGATAGCTTGTCAACTAAATGGGACAAATTATCTGACTTGGTCACGAGCAATGCGTAATGCATTAAAGGCCAAGAATAAGTTGGGTTTTATTGACGGAACAATATCTCGACCAGATGAGGGAGATGCAACCGTCGAACAATGAGATGTCTGCAACTCCATGTTATTTGCATGGATATTTAATACGCTTGATAAGGATCTACAAATAAGTGTAGCTTATGCAGACAATGTGAAAGTCTTATGGGATGATCTCAAAGAGAGATTCTCCCAGGCTAATGAAACAAGGATTCACCAACTCAAATTTGAGATATGCCTCCTCAAACAAGAAGGCAGAATAATTGCAGAATACTACACTAAGCTCAAGGGGCTATGGGATGAGTTCAGCAATGTGCATTTCTGTACTTGCGGCAATTGTACCTGCAATATGGCTGCAAAAATGATAGCACAAAGAGAAAAAGAGAAAGCTCATCAATTTTTTATGGGGCTTAATCCAGAGTTGTATGGCACCGTGCGTTCCAACATACTTAGCATCGATCCTATGCCTACACTTGGAAAAATCTATTCCTTAATCTCACATGAGGAACTGCAAAAGAGAACCTCCTATGCGAGTGACGACAGCAACATGCAAGCTGCGACATTCATAGCAAGAGGAGGTAATGCACCAAAGATGACCAATAATAAAAGGTATAACTGTG